>WSUA01000219.1:0-31309 GCA_019633455.1 Tulasnella sp. 419 | reverse complement strand
ATACTCCTTGTTCGTTACCTGTTGTTTTGTTCGAACAAAAGATGTATCCGGAACGTCTACTTTAAACCAGCACATGTTGTAAAATCGCTCTGCTGATTTAAGATGAGGAGTTGTCCTGTTCCTGGTATAGGCCACACTCACCGTCTCGGTCTTCGTCTCGAAACTTGATATCAGCTACATCACCTTGATAGCATTGAATGACAACTCCAAGAGTCGTGGAGGTTTGGGTTAGTTGACTGTGCCAAACTGGGAAACGCGTGAACTCCGTTTCGTGAACCACAGTGCCCTGATCAGGAGGAATGTAGGTGAGCTAGGTTAACGCGGAAGAACTCATTACTGGACCTTTTTCAGAGTCACAAAGAACCCTCCTTCAATGTATTGTTTCCCAGTGACTGGATTCGTCTGAACGCGTGATGCTCTTGCAAGATGTTTTGGATTTTCTGGATCAAAATCATGAACACCTGGAATCCCATACGACCACTTGGCCATCCGTGCTTTAACACTCCGATCCAGATAGAAGCAAACAGCACCATTCGCAGCAGCTTTTGCCCTAACAGGTGGAATGATGTCAGTGATATCAATCAGTTAATTCAGGAGTAATTGCGGACGTTGCGTCATTGTGCGGAGCACTTGGATATTTGGTGTCGATAAGCGGCGTTTGACTTCCTCAAACAAATAGGAATTTCCGGCAAATCCGCCAACTAGTACAACGGTCTATGAGGAGCAATTATATCAGTAACGATTTCTTCGATAAGATATATTCTAACCGCTCTTCCTCTACCAACAATGGTCTTCACAGAAGCATCTATTGTATGGCATGCGGGCTCAAAAAATTGAGCCATTCTTTCTCTGGACAGTAGAGAAAGTGGGGTTCATCTCTCTATTTTATCAACCCAAACCTGTAGACTTACCCCCGAACAAGGAGTTCACCGGCCGTAATACCAAATTTAGGATCGTTATCTTGATGTCTGCCGAACCTCACGTGCAAATCATCGGCAACACTTCGAAAATTACGTTTAACCTGCAGATCAAAATCTTCAACCAGTCGATCGATGGTATCAGAATCTCCAAACGATGAGCCTTTGAGTTTATCTTCATTGACGTTCATCTGTTCATCAGCGACTGTCAACCACTGTCAAGTAGGTTGTTGTTACCTGTAACATAATTTCTGAAGGATTTTGTCACGAATGCAGAGCCCTGTAGATAACCTGAGGTATGGTAGTCAGCTATATGTTGATTACTGTTTTGTTATGACTGACATTCTGGAATAGAAGATTCTTCAAACTCGAGAGGAATAGTACTTATAGTCTTGAAAGTTGAGATATTGATTATGCCACCCCCGGCATCCACCACAATGAACTGACTCCCGACCTGAAACAATTGATCAGTATATCGAACAACTGTGTCTGACACGGCTTACTCCGAGATCCCCCCGACCGATTCCTTTACTCATACACCAGTGAAGACTTACTTCGCCCTCTGATACAAACACAATTCTGTCCTTTCCTTGATCAGAATCGGGGACGAGGTCAGCCTGAATTGCGGCTTGGCGCATTGTGGAAAGCTGAGAGGTATTCCATCCATTCGGATGACTGACGATGGTGTTTGAGAGGAAGCCAATAACAGAGGACAGAGTCCGCACCTCAGGACATGTGTGACCCGATTCCGCATCTCCTCCCAGATTCTTCCCTCGGCATCCATCGCGCTGTGAAAGTGTTGACGAACCAAACTGACCATGTATCGAAGAAAGTCGGCAATCACGTCAACAAGTCTCTTATTGCTAGGCAATTTCGGTTTTGGGCCTCTGCCCAGTGTAGCAGCAAGGTCATCGGGACGGAGAAGTAGCTTGAACCTGTAGCACAAACAATCAATATTCATGCTTGAACTTTCGGATGGCGTTAACCATCTGAGCAGCGTACCATTCTACCCGCATCCATTGCTCTCGCGCAGCCTGGGCTGTGATGCCTCTGTCCAGTGTTTGACCTCCTGCTGCTCGCATTTCCCTTTTTTGTCATAGTACAACACCGTTGGCACCTTTGAGACTTGGATATGCTCTTGTCCTTCGAACCTACAACAAGCGGTAAATTAGGGCTCGTGCATCGCAGAAAAGAGGAATGATGCATACCCCGTAACGTCCCAGATGTAGGGAACCTAGCCATCTTCGAGCAAGACCCAAGAGGTCCCACTGAAAGTCGTGCCAAAATCGATTGAGATGACGAGCTTGCTTTCACCGCGATAAGGTGTTCTTGGTGGTATAGTTCGACTCATAACTGGTAGTGGTGATCGCCAGGATAAGAAACTGTTTAACTGAAATTCCGTGGTTTGCTTCCGTGTCTTCTGGCCACCATCAGGTCACTGAGGGTGCGCAAGCCTCACTTTCAGATATACACGTTGCGATAGGCATTGTGATTGAGCATACTGCAGGTATGTGCATTTCAAAGACACTCCACTTTTGGATGTTTGATGGAGGAATAATAAAATGACTGGAATGCAGATGCGTGACGGCGATCAACGGATTGGTCAGGAACGAAATGTTCAACTTGGCGATGAGCGATTTTTTTCTTCTTACCCACTGTTGCTCTACAGAGATTAATCTCCAACACTCCATTCACTCTTCAAAGAGAAACCTCCCCAATCATCCTCTCTTTTTGGCTCGTTGCTCGTCGAATATCCACTCAACGGGATGACTCATCTGAGTTCATACTCGCATCTCAATTCTGGAACTTCCGACAGCAACGGCGATCACGGAATTGGTCAGGAACAGAATCTTAGCGACGAGCTAAATTTGCTACGTTCTCGAAAGCCATCACAAACCCATTGACACCACTCAACATCACAATGAGCAAGAGAACCATCCCGTATAATAACCTTTTCTTGGCCCGCTGCTCGGCGGAAGTCCAGTCAACGAGAGTGACTTTTGTGAGCAAGTAGTAGATTCTCGGAGCACTACTCCAAACAACCATCGATTCTCTTACATAGTACAGCCGAAACCGTCATCATCGATCTCTATCACTTCCATTCCGTCTAATCACGTCATCTTCAAAGCTACCGTCTTAGAGATACCAGGTGCCGTGATGCCGTCCGTGGACCAAGATTATTTCCGCGACTCCCAAACTGGTTCGTTATTACAAGCTCTTTTCTGGGACTATGAAAGGAAGATTGCCGAATCGTGACCCATCATCCACAGAGCGTGCGTTCTTACATAACGAGAGATGGATGCATGGCTTCTCCGCCAATGTCTATAGCATCCTTCAGAATCACTCCTACTTCATGGCGAGTAGGCACGCTATCTCCTCATTCTCGTTATCTGGCTCACACCATTTCACGTTAGAAAAACGTACAGCTTCGGGACACGGGACAGATCTAGTCGATCATGGATGGGCGTACTCGTTAGGTTGTATCTTTCTACCCTTTCATGTGATTCAACACTTCGATCCAGCGAGAAATACTCTTTGAATCTTGCAAATGGTTCTCGGAAGCCGTTAGTGATATAATCTTCCATTTTCATTTCTTTCGCTGACAATCGAGTAAAGGAAATCAGAAATAAGGTACCTCAAACAACTATCCCCATTGGTTTGTTATCATCACGGTATGAATTCTTTTTACCCACAGCCCCTCCATTAGCTTAATAATCATTTCGACGCAATTACAACGTTCGGCGCTCCTTTAATTTCAGCACCGATCACCGTCACAAGCTGCGTACACGGAGATGCAAGACCCTGGAGTGCTACTCTGGACGAAGATAACATCCTGTTGAAGCAAGATCAACGGATTCGTGAGCAATTGCCCAGCGCCGGTTCTGACTGGATGAGAGATTATCTATATTGGTTAACAAATTCAGGTCTACAATCACAGCCAGGGGTGTTCCAGCTAAGTCCTTTTCATCTAATACCGTTTTTCCTTCATCTCATGTACCAGCTCCGGGGAACAGGGTAGTGGTGGTCAACCACGGTAACTTCAGGTCATCCTATTTTCGCCTTTCGGTCGCACTTATGGCCATATGGCGGTTTCACTATGTCATGACAATGTGATCCAGCTGAAAAAAAAATCGCATCATGAACTGTGATAAGAATCTTTTATGCAATGCACTTTCTCAATCGTGTATGACGAACATCAAAGCTCGTGCTCCTGGGTAACACGGCAAATGTTTTGAATTCGCTTCGAGTTTGTCTAATCTAGAGTGATTGACAACCTCTCCCATATCCTTAGTACTCCTGACAAAAATCGATCTTGGGGTTAGACACCTCCAAGCTAGCTGGCAGCTGCGCAAGTGATCTTGAGTGGAAGTGGAGCTGGTATCGTGGCACTCGCTGTATGTACAAATTTTACATAGGTAACAAAATATTCAATTGACCCCTCTCACACAATCGTGCATGTTGTACATGGTGCGGATACAATAGTGACCCTGTGAATCCAGGGTAGAAGTAGCATAGTCAATTTTAGCTCCAGATTGGTGTGATAGGCCCTCTTTATGTCCTGGTTAGCTCTTGCGGATGGGTGATAATCGTCACTACTTACCTCTGAGGCTTCCCCTGTTCGATATAGTAAGCAAGAGACCTTTTCAAATATATATAAAGTTCGAATCACCTTCTGGTCCTTCCATTCAATGAAGCATTTGAACTCCGTTGCACCAAATGAAACCACGATATTGAAGTTGCTGACGTAATAATACTTTCCAGACGCCTGGGTCTTTACCTTTACCTTTCTTTTTACAAGAGATGTTTCAGGAATGACTGCTTTAAACCAGCAGAGCTCTTGAAACTGCTCTGCTGGCTCCATATGAGGGGTTGTGCTGTTGCTGGTATTGGCTACGCTCACCTTGACGGTCCTCGTCTCGAAACTTGATATCAGGTAGATCACCTCGATAGCCCTCGAGGACGATTTCAAGAGATACGGCGGTTCGCGTTGGCTGACTGTGCCAAAACGGAAAGCGCGTGAGTTCAGTTTCCTGAACCACAGTACCCTGATCAGGAGGAATGTAAGTCAACCGGGTCAACGCATAAGAGCTATCACTGGACCTTTTTCAGAGTCACAAAAAACCCTCCTTCGATGAACTTTTTTCCGGTGGCTGGATTCGGCTGAGCGTGTGATTCCCTTACAAGATGCTTTGGATCTTTCGGATCAAAATCATGGACACAAGGAACCCCGTATGACCACTTGGCAATTCGTGCCTTAACACTGCGATCCAGATAGAAGCAAATAACACCGTTCGCGGAAGCTTTTGCTCTAATATGTGGAATTTGGTCAATGGTGTCAGTCGGTGAATTAAAGACTGAATTACGGACGTTGCATCATTTGCGCTGAGCACTTGAATAGTCGGCCCCAACATGCGGCGTTTGACTTCCTCAAACAGATAAGTATTTCCGGCAAACCCTCCAACTAGTACCACAGTCTATGAGGAATAATTACATCAGTGAGAACTTCATCGAAAAGGTATCTTCTAACCGCTGTTCCTCCACCGACAATGGCCTTCACAGAAGCAACTATTGAAATGCATGCGGGCTCAAAAAACCTAGCCATTTTTTCTCTGGACAATTGAGAAAGCGAGGTGGATCTTCCTATTCTATCAGTCCAAACCTGCAGACTTACCCCCGAACAAGGAGTTCACCAGCCATAATATCAAAATTAGGATCATTATCTCGATGTCTGCCAAACCTCACGTGCAAATCATCGGCAACACTTCGAAAATTACGTTTAACCTGCAGATCAAAATCTTCGACCAGTCGATCGATGGTATCGGGATCTCCAAACGATGAGCCTTTGAGTTTATCTTCATTGACGTTCATCTATTCATCAGCGACGTCGCGCACTGTCTAGTACGTTCTTACCTTTAACATAATTTCTGAAGGCTTTTGTCACGAATGCAGAGCCCTGTAGATAGCCTGAGGTATGGTAGTCAGCTATATGCCGATTACTGATTGGGTGTAACTGACATTCCGGAATATGAGATTCCTCAAACTCAAGAGGGATTGTATTTATAGTCTTGAAAGTTGAGATATCGATTGTCCCCCCACCGGCATCCACTACGATAAATTTACTCCCGACCTAAATAAAGCAATTCATCAGTATATGAGAAATGGTGTATAAGGTGGTTTACCTTGAGATCCCTTCGACCGATTCCTCTGTTCATGCACCAATGAAGACTTGCTTCGCCCTCTGAGACAAATATGATGTTTTCTTTTCCTTGATCAGTATTTGGGACAAGTCCAGCCATGACTGCGGCGTCCCGCATTGTGGAATGCTCGGAAGTATTCCACCCATTCGGATGACTGATGACTTTCAGTGTGAGGGAGCCACTAACTGACCGAAGAGTCCGCACCTCAGGATATATGTGATCGCATTCCTTTTCTTCACCTCATCCCAGATTCCTCCATCAGCATCCATCATCATATGAATGTGCTCATGAGCCACACTGGCCATGTATCGAAGAAAATCGGCAATTAGGTCAACAGGTCTCTTATTGCGAGGCATTTGCGGTTTGGGGGCTCTTTCCAGTGTAGCAGCAAGGTAATCGGGCCGGAGCAGCAGCTTGAACCTAGAATACAAACAATAATCGGTATCCAAGGATAGAAATTTCGAGTGACGTTGAACATATGCGAGGCCTACCATTCTACACGACTCCATTGCTGTCGCATTGCCTCAGCTCGGACGCCTTTGTCCAATGTTTGACCTCCAGCTGCCTTCATTTCTCCTTTACTGTCATAGTAGAGCACTGTTGGCACCTTTGGGATTTGAAGACATTCTTGTCCTTCGAACCTACAACAAGCGGTGAATCAATGCTCATGCGTCGCGGGAAGGAGGTATGATGCACACTTCGTAACATCCCAGATATGTGGTACCTGGCCATCTTCGAGCAAGACCCAAGATGTCCCACTAAAAGTTGTGCCAAAATCAATTGAGATAACAAGCTTTCTCTCCCCGCGATAGGGTGTTCTTGATGGAATAGGTCGGCTCATAACTGGTGGTGTTGATCGCGAGGATAAGAGATTCAAGCCTTATTTACCTGAGGTGCCATTGTTTGCTTCGATGTCCTCATGCAGAATTTCAAGGTGCGTAAGCCTCGCTTTCTAGATATACACGTTGCACCAGGAAATCCAGCTGAATTGAGCCAGCCCAGCTTTTGGATGAGTATAGTTGATGGAAGGAGGATGGAGTTCACTGAAAAGGGTTTCGGATCAAGGAATGAGTCAGGAACAAATGTTGTCCCTTGGCGATGAGCTCATTTTCTTACTCTTTTCAACGATTCATCCCCAGCACTCCACTACTCGTGGACACCTCTCAACGTTAAGAAATAGCAAGAGACCAGCAACCATTTCTTCCTGGCTCGCAGCTCAGCGGATATCCACTTAACGGTGGTGACTCATCTGAGTTCACAGCGGTTCCTCACATCTCAATTCCCGCCATCATCCACAAATCTATTCATGGTCCACATCAAAATTGTCACCATTGATATCTATCCGTCTAGTCACCTTTCAAAGCTGCTTACATGGAGATGCCAGGCTCCACGATGCCTTTTGTGGATCAAGATTGTCCCTGCAATTCGCAAGCTAGTTCGTTATGTAGGCCACCTCCCTCAAAGCGCAGGTCCTAAGGTCGATGTGCACTGCGCCATCGACTTAAATTGTTCCTGCCCACGGTGAGTGTTCATTCCTGACCTCGTTATATCTGACTTACACCACTTGTCAAGTAATAGCTCCAGACCACAGGATTGCTCGAGTCAGGGCACTTATTCCAAATCGACAAACTAAGTCATTCCTGACTGCTCGTCACTTCCCACCATCAACGACTCAGCCGCTTGTCAAATTGAATGGAGCATCGTTTGATTCATCTTCGATCGATGGACAGCCAGGGCCATCCTTCCCAATCATTTCAGTTAATATAGCACCTGGCTTGTTCAACAATCGATATCGACAGCAGTTGCATCCATAAGATCACCCGTCACTCAACGGCTTGGAGATTGGCAGACTTTTTTGACCTACGCGATCATGTACTGCCTTCTCCGACATCTCAACATTCTCAATCAACATCAATCTTGACCAATATCTGGATAGAACGTCTATAACAAGGAGGAGTAGGAGCATAGCGCGCTGGTCGAAAGTTCTGGGAGAGCAACTAAGCGCTCAGTGAGTGATTTAACAGAGAACTCTTGTGTCAGACACTAATTTGTCTTCTCTCATACCACCAGGATCCAAATATTGATAAAGGTGCTAGATTGCGCTAGTCTCTTGGGGCATAGGGGTCATGTGTCAGGACAAACTGGTCCCTCAGCTTCTTTGCCTTGTGGGAACCCCAGCTGTGGCTAAATGTCCAACAGCCCGCAAGGGCTCCAGAACAACAGTCAAGCTCGTTCAGGATGGAGTCGTAGAAACGTTCAACAGCCACTGGGAGCATCGGAGAGAACACAAAGCCACCATCAATCTTGCCCTTTAATTTAGGGCACATTTCCTAAACGGGCAGTTATTATCTTCGGATAGACTATCCCTCCAGGCTGTACATATATCTAGGTGGCTGGATCGGCTCAATCGCGCTTCATATCCTTCTATCAACCATTTGCTTATCGCCAAAGGGAAAACATGTCAAGCGGCTCTTCTCTTCAAACGAGTACGCGGCCTGTGTCGCTCCCGTACGACCCGTCACCCAGTCCATATCCAAATTCTAGTACTGCGACTTCACCACCCGTCGACGTAAAGCCAGGACCTTCCAGTGGGAATCCATCCAATGCTTCTCTGTCAACTGTCAAAGCCCCCGGAAAACCTAAGAATGATGATGAGGAAAAGCAGTTACCACCTGTCGACACAACTCCCCAGGATCCACACAAGAATGCACCATCCAACTTGGACCAATATGCAGATTTCTGGAATATTTACAATACTGTGGCTGACAAGGAGGATGATGAGTTGATAAAGAGTTTCTCAGGTGATCTCGATACCTTGTTGATCTTCGTGAGTGATTTGACTCAATAATTCGCTCCAAATGTTGACTTCTGCTATCCACTTTGATACCACAACAGGCTGGTCTTTTCTCTGCGACAAATACCGCCTTCATCGTCGAGAGTTACAAAGATCTCAAGCAGGATCAATCCGAATTAACGAATAACCTGCTCCGGAACATGATGAGGGCGATGCATCAATCTTCCTTCACTGAAGCCGACCTTCTCCTCGACTATGCTGGACCACCCGCTAGAGCCATTGCGGTCAACCTATTTTTCTTTGCTAGTCTCTGCTGCTCCCTTTTTACCGCGTTCGGAGCAGTGATAGGAAAGCAATGGCTCAACCATTACGGAAAAGAGAGTCAACTTAGGTCGCCCTCTGCGAGGGGAATTGAGAGGCAGAGGAAGTACATGGGCCTCGAAAAGTGGATGTTCCGTACGGTGGTGGAGACCCTACCTACATTACTCCAATTCTCACTTTTCTTCTTCTTCATCGGCCTTATCGACTTCATGTGGCCGTTGAATATTGCCGTTGGCATACTCATCCTGCTCCTCTCCGTTCTCACACTGCTCTTTTACACCGTCACTCTCTTTATTGGTATTCGCTATCCAAACTCTCCTTACCAAACACGGCTTACGAATGCTCTAAGGGCGTGGTTGACCTCCCAGATACCCCGTGTGGTCGAAGCTCAGGACACAAAGATGGACATTCTTCCAGCCCGATGTGCGGAGTGGCTACAGCAGCGAACTACATTCTCCGAAACTATTGGGATCATCTCTCGAGCAATCACACTGCTCCCCGATGAAGCCAAGAAGGCGATCAATCTCGACCGCGCAGGAGCGATGTTAGCTTATATCCTCCGATCCTCGTTCTCTAACGGTCGGGTATACCTTGGTATCTCGGCGGAAGCTCTACGGTCATCTCTCTTCGCACTCAGGGCCGTGATATTTGAGTGGGACAAAGGCAATGATATAGTCCATACGGAGGATAGTGGAAACACGATCTTCCTGCGTACCCTGAATAGAGAGTTGTGGGACCTCTTACTCAAGTTTGGGCCGACGGATAAGGTAGCAACATCCACGACGCTGACCATCTTGGAGAAACTTGGACCGATCAATCCAGGGGAATCACGCGATTCCCGTGCCACGTATCTCATTGAGTCCCTTCATACAACATTGACTCGCCAGGATCAACTCGTTCGACTCGCCCTTCTTCCTGATGTTCTATGGTCCCGCTGGCAGGACTGGCTGATCGATGGGGTTGGTACCTATAGAACCAGCATACATATGCGGGAGGTGTTGGCAATGACGATGTGGGGAGTGGACGGGAAGCCGGATTTGGATAATCGAAGGGCGGTTCTTCGGTTATCATGGTTTATAGAAGACACTGATGGAATGTGTCGCCAAATTCAAGATCGTGATTTTGGTCGTTATCTATCTCTTTGGCGTGAAAGCCGTGTTCAACCGGATCCCTCAGTGTCATCCGAAACCTTTACTCGTGACTTGTCGTACTTGCGGACAGTTCTCCGGCTTCTCTTGCGTGATCAAGAGAGATGGGCCAGAGAACTGGATGAACACGGTCACCTCACACATATCGAAGCCATAAGGTCGAATGAACCATTGCCGTTGGATACCCAACTCCTGGCTTTCATTCTGTTGGCATACATTGCTGGACAGAATGACGATCAGAATGCACTGCCTTCACAATACTACTCACAAGCAAGGGTTGATAGGGTGGTTCAACGATTGCGCTCGATTAATCCTAGAGGGATTAAGGATATTATTGGAAATTTCCAACCGAACTACTTGGATCTTATAAATCAGTCGATCTCCATATATATCCAAACGGCTTACCAATATGAACGTATTCCGAATAACGAGTTCGATGAAGTATCACAATTGGCCAAGTCTATGATGGATCACATCGGCGATGCTGCGGCACCAAGATAATAAGCCATCATCCGTACAATCGCCAATTCTCCTTAGACTTTACAGAATACTTACGCACCTCATTTATTGGCAAGTGCTCATGCAACTACTCCGTTTCCGCAGCTCTCCTTACCACAAAACTGACGTCCGAAACACACCGACAACGTCTCAAACGGCTGAGGGTGTATCCATGCCTTAACCGCTCTGTTTCATCTCAATCTAATTTCTCATCCCGATACATAACACTGCATGTGATTGGTTTTCAATTGAAATCTTCCCTTTTATGTTCTTCTGTTCTTGTACTATCAGAATGTCTGACGCACAAAGATCTTTACATTTCAGGGTAATAAAATCGTAACATAATCGTTTGACAAGCCGACGGAGTTCTCGTTGAGATCACATTACTCTAAAACCTGAGTTGATTCGACGATTGATCACGGTACATGACGGGCTCGTTCTATACTAAGAGAGTCTGAAAACTAACTACTAAGTAGCGAGCAAATAAAATTTGGGATTGGGAAGTAACCGGGACAGATCATGACATACATAAATCCTTTTTATCTCGTACCTTTTTCCCCTCACATCACGTATACGTACCAGCTTGAGATTGTTGAATCTAGAGCGATTCTATCGCTTAGAGTTCCCTTTCTACTATGCTTTTACCACGCTTGACATATCCATGTGGTCTAACCACTCAACCACTCATTCATTATTAGTATAAATACTCATGTTTAACGACTTTCCATGAATATAACGGCCCTACAGGTCAATGTCCCAATAAGTGACTAGCGTCACTAGGACAGCCGCTCTCACGTAAACTTCTAGAGAGATAAGTACAGTGATTTGCATAAACATCTTCACCTTCGACTTTCTACGTCCCCCGCTGTAAGAACCTGTATCCTTACGTAGTAGTAGTCACCCGTGCAAATACACTGAACCCAGTAAATTCGACTAGATACGTGTACGGCTGCGGTGGGTAAGACTGAACTGCCGAACAAAACCTTTTCGGACGCTCTATCAAGAGACGAACCGAACATACATGAACAAACAAACATCGTAAGCCTGGATGGACGCTTCGCGTCCTTACACCCTCCCCTCGTAAAACCAAGCTCCCCGCTTCTCCTTCTACCATTTCCAACGCTTCTTCGGCCCAACCATTAGCAGATACAATTTGATACGTCATTTGAGGTACGGAGTATAGTGAATTTGAGTGAATTTGATTGTCGGAGCCCCGAGGGTTTAGGGTTATCAATACTTGAGCGGATCCATGGCCAAAGCGGTAAATTAAGCGTGAAATAGCGTGAATGATGATGGCTGATGTTTATGACTGGCATTTGGTGAGTCATCTTGTGGTTTTCATCGCGATTTGGACTCTGACTGGATACCCGTCGTAAATTCATGATCGTTTTGACCTTCGGACCTTCGATGCTCCCCTCAGAGGCAATTGCTCCGGACTATCGACTCCATAGAGGTCTAGATATCGCTCTAGAGCCTCTAACTCGTTGCATGCTGCTAGCGGTTCCCAAGTTGTATCTCCCTGCTCCCATCGTACTTGAAGCCTCAACCCGTTACCCTTCCAGTCATGTCCAACAATATCCCTGACCACCCATTCCGATTCTTCTTCATATCCAAAGTCGTAGAATGCCTTCGCTTCGCGTCCCGGGAATCTTGCGTCATCGTTAGGAATATAGAGCCTTAGCTTGGAGGCATGGAAGACCGGGAAGATCCGTCTTTTCAGTAGTTCATCCGGGAGCTGCACCTTGTACGTCGATTTCTCTGGTCTCGCGGTAAGTACCAGATATGGCCCAATATATTTGGGTAACAGCTTCCTAACTCTTCCTTTCGGTAGATTAAGGTCGCTTGTCGAGATGTACACTCGATCACCAACTTTGATTGGTGAATCTTCGCTTCGACGTTTATTTGCATGGTGAGTCTGGTGAACCCGCGATGCAATGATTGCATCATGTGCTGAACTGATGTTCAGCCTCGCTTGTTCGGCAAACTGCTCGATGCCTGGGTATCGGGCCTTCTCTTCATTGACGAGATTCAACAAAGTCGGACGGTACCCGTAGTTCAACTCAAAAGGTGAGAATCCTGTTGTTGAGCTGACTACCAAGTTGATCGCAAACTCGGCCATTGGTAGCTTGTCATACCAATCTGATTGATCGCTGTCAATCATGGACCGCAATATCTGAGCCACAGTGCGGTTAGCGCGTTCCGTTGCACCATCTGTCTGAGGGTGGTATGCTGACGACATAAGTAGCTTTGTACCCATCAGGCGATGCAATTCCAGCCAGAACTGAGACGTAAGCTTGGAGTCTGGTCGGTAACCAGGGTTTCCGCAAGGCCATGTAGACGGACTACTTCGCGATAATATAGTGCCGCAATGTCTTTTGACTTTGCCGTTGTTCTAGTCCCCACTAGGTGCACCATCGACGAAAACCGACAAATCACAACCATCAAATAGTCGCATCCTCCTGACAGTGGGAGGGGGCCAACAAAGTCCATTGCGACGGAACTCCATGGCCTGTCTGGGATAGGTAAGGTATGTAGCAACCCTTGTGGCTTTTGATTAGGTCCTTTCGTAGTCTGGCAAATACCGCATGATGCAGAGAAGTGAATAACGTCTTGGTTCATGGTAGGCCACCAGAACCAATGTCGGATGTGCTCAATCGTTTTGCGCGCACCTAAGTGTCCAATTGATTGATGACCGTGATCGATAATAATCTCGGTCACCCTCCTCTTCTTGAAATTCCCTTCCGGGAGACAAAGAACATTACGTCCGGCGGTATTGGTAGTATGTACCAAGCCGTCGATTACCCGGAAAGCTGGATAATGCTCAGGGGATTTCAAAATTTTCCCTAATAGCTTGTCGTCTTTAGATACATTTTTTATTATCTCGACGAATTCATCGTTATTGATGAAAGATGACATTGTATCATCTTCTGGTGCTTCGCTAGTCACCATCGCTTCATCATTATCTGATGACTCTTCAAGGACGGGCTGTCCTTCTTTTAGATCAATATTTTCACTAACACTACTAGCATTGACCTGAACACTAGTAGGTGGAGACTCGACTTCTAGGGCATCCGGTGATGGATGGGCTAGCTGGCTGGTCGAGTCTCGTTCCGAAGCAAGTCAGTCGCTTCGGACTTCCTCATCTGGAATAGACAGCACACGGTCTTCATTCATTTTGAATGACGGGGTTGGACCTGAAAAGTCCAATTGTACTTTATGAGTCTTTAGGAATGGTGTTCCTAAGATCATATCGTACCCTTCGATGTTTGCAACATCGAAGTACCGTGTTTCTTCAATGCCTGGACCCTTCAGGTCTAGGTGAGTACCGTGACGGAGCGAAGCGTGACTACCCACACATGCCATTTGAAGCCGCAATGGTGACTCCAACTGGAATGTCTTGAGCCTTGTTGCTCTGACAAAGTCTGCCGATATGACATCCGTAGTTGAACCGGTGTCTAGCAACGCGTGAGCATCGGTATTACCAATTTTCACCATTGCCACAATGGGGGTTTGGAGCTTAAACTCCCGAGTCGGCTGCTTTGACTCTTTCCGACTAATATTCCCAATGAATAATAGGTCACTCGCAGTCGGTTTGCGAGTTTTCACTGCCATAACTTGCGGTGAGGGGTGATCTTCGACAGCCTGAAGTAAGCGAGATGACAGGCTATTCTCAAAGCGATAGCCGTACATCCCGACATCATCATCGTCATCATCATTGTCATCTGATGATTTTGGTTCAATGTCATCAGGATGGGGGTCCTGAGCATCTGCTTCCTTATCGGAATCAGCATCCATTTCAAATTGAATGCGATATGCGTGAGTTACACCAGCATTAGGACATTTAGCTGCTATATGCCCCTTTTTGCCACATTTAAAACAGGTAACATCAGCAAATTTATCACCTGTCTTGGCACTAACTACATGATCTTTTCGATCAGGTGGTTTATCATGTCCTTTAGTCTGAGAATGGGCATGAACAGCCGTATAATATGGCTTCGATTCGACAACATTCCTTGAACCTGATGCTTCAGGGGCAGTTGTTCTCAAACGACTAGAGCTCTTTACATGAGTCTCAGGTGTGATGCTTGTACGAGTTGCATAAGCATAGCTTTGAGCATCTTGCTGTGCCTTCGCAACCTGCAGAAGCTCGTCGATTGAGCTGGTTTCGGCAGTACAGCCGAGACTTGCAATGCCTTTCTGCAATGCTGGCTTCAAGGCAGAAAAGAAGCGCCGCCTCATGGTGTAGTCTCCAGGGAGCTCCACCATCCGCTGTGCCAACTTCATCAACTCATTATAGAGTTGTTCAACATCCATGGCCCCTTGTTCGAGTTTTTCAAACTGGTTGGCCGCTTCTTGGACATCAACTGTTCGTAGGAACCGTTTCTTCAACCCATGGTACACCTCGGAAGGCGTCCACTCGGTGATAGGCTTGGAGCCTAGCTCAACCGTCGATGTAAACCACTCCCGTGCTTCACCGCTTAGGTTTTGACCTAAAAGGTTGACTTGGTGAGTGTTGAACTCGGATCTCAAGAGGCCGACACCACGGAACCAGCTCACGGTTCCCATGATCCAATTCTCAAGAACTTCGAACTTAGTTTCTCCAGAATATGACTCAGGCCTGGGAGGTTTAATCCCAAGCTTCTGAAGAGACGGGGGCGCATCTTCGAAACGCATTTGCGATGCTTCCCGAGCCTCGACACGAGCTCTATCGATTATCAAATCGATACGGTCTGTCATAGCGGACCTAGCTAGTGGGGTAGGCTCCTCCAGAGCTTCACTAGCCACACGCAATGTGGGATTGCGTGGTGCCGCTCGCGGCCTTTGCAAACTAGCGGTACTGCGAGGCATACGAAGTGAATAGTGGCCAGACAACCTCTGAGAGGGCTGGGAGGTGTTTGGCTGTGGCTGTCCCCATAATGAGTGGGCATTAGACGAACGAAACACGGTCTCGGAATCATATCCAAGTTCGGACAGTCGAGGGGGAACAGTTTGTTCTACTACTGAGGTATGTACAGTAGTTTCACGAGCATCAGAAGCTTGTGATTGTGACTCAAAGGTCACATTGCGAGGGTCAACTCGCTCGGTAGCTCGAAACAAAAGGGCCGGACGGTTGTCTGGTGATCCATTTTGATTTGGACTGTCAATCTTGACACTACCGAACCTAAACTGGCGATGTCGGCTGGTAGCATCGACCTCGTCATCTTCGCCTCCCTCAGGAGGGATGGCAACGCGTCCTCCTGGCTTTGGGCCTCTTGGAGTCGTGGGTGATGAAGGGGGGCTGGCTGTGGGTCTTGTTGCGACTCTCTTCGATATCCTAAGGTGCTCTAATATTGCGTCTAGTTTAGTATTGGACTCAGCTTGTATTTCCGCAAGATCCCTTCGTAGTCTAGACTCCATGTCGAGCAATCTCTTGTCAAGTTCTCCTCTAGTTACGATTTCTTCAGGTCTTGAGCTGACAGAGCCGAAAGTTTCGGATTCTGGTGACAAAACAGGAGAGGAGACTGCTCCGCTGTTGTTGTTTGACAAATCTGGCATGTCGGGGTCGGGGTCGATCCCAGACGGCCTATTGCGGTTGTTTCTTCCGCTCATTGCGATTGATATCTAGTAAAATTCCTATGGAGTGTAAAAAAGTGTAAGAACCTGTATCCTTACGTAGTAGTAGTCACCCGTGCAAATACACTGAACCCAGTAAATTCGACTAGATACGTGTACGGCTGCGGTGGGTAGGACTGAACTGCCGAACAAAACCTTTTCGGACGCTCTATCAAGAGACGAACCGAACATACATGAACAAACAAACATCGTAAGCCTGGAAGGACGCTTCGCGTCCTTACACCCGCGCCACCTGCTATAAACAGAAAATGACATCACCCCGAAGTACCCCAGTTCCACCTTTGCCACTTGCTTGTCACAAATAGTCACGAGCTACTCCACCAACGCCCGCCGGACATCGATGATCAGAAATGCATAAATACCCGCTGTTGTAAGCTCACGATGCCGAGCAGAGGTAGTTGGGCATAAATATTTATTGGTGAGCCGTGAATTCGATGGAGACGAAGGATGGTGTGACACCTGATGCTTTAGCGATATCTGCGATTGACCACTGAAGTTCAGATCGCCATACAACGATGCGGTCGCGTAAATCTCTTGATGTTGCACGCATTTTGGACGGTGGTGGATGGGAAGACGGTCGAAAGATCAAACAACATGCCTTTCACCCTGTCACGCTTTGCTTTACGGGGTCCTTGGGACTTAGCCCCACTTTCCCTACTCAGGTAGGTGGCGCGCAAGCCGTGAAATCGTGAAGGTGAAGATGTTTATGCAAACCACTGTAACAGGATAGTTGTGGTCAGCCATGGTGAGTTCAGGTCAACCTAATCTCACCTTTCGGTCGGACCCTTATGCTGAAACAAATGAGCCGTGATCAGGCGGATTATTCTATTGAGCACCCCCAGGGGTTCAGCACCCCCTTCCGATAGTTAGTCAGCAGACTATCGGAATATCACCGAACGGCCCAATTGAAGCTTACCATGGCCTCTGATGCTAGCGGATTCAACCGACGATAAATATCAATTTTTCCAACCGCTGTAATGATCTGAAAAATACCCTCCGAATAGTCACGCCAGACACGTCACCATCCTCCTACCAACCATCTTCCCGCTGTGTTACTTCGGTTACTTTCTTACCGAGACACCAAGATTCCGATCCCAGTTGTTCGCTAGTTGTTAGTTTTCGGACTCTTTAGTATATAACAAGCCCCGCCATGCATCCTGATTCGTCGTCGAATCAACCCAGCTTTTAGTCCTCATTCACAATGTGACCTCAACAAGAACTCCGTCGGCTTGTAAACCCGCACCCGCTCGCTTTGACTCTAACACTTCGACATTATCCCCATGAAACCGGCTGCCTCGGCTCAATATCTTTTATTTATCTCGCTCATGTCATCTTCCAATGGATCATTGACAACAGGAACAACCCGCCTTATTGCCCTTCGACATTTTCGCTTCGCGCGTTAGTGTGATTTTCGCTCCGACAGAAGTTGCCCTTTCACCTTTACATTCTATTGATAATGAAAACTTGTACATGAAGCAAATATACCGAACATGATGACTAATACATCCTCCGATCGGAAGGGGGGTGCTGAACCCTAGGGGGTGCTCAATAGAACAATCCTGATCAGGGGTCTTGTCCACTAAATGTACACTCTTAACCTTGGTTAAGGAGCATTTCCACTAAAACTCGTGCTCCTGGGTAACGTGCACATGTGTTGAATCTGCTCCGAGTTTCTCTAATCTATAACCTCTCCTATATACTTAACACTGCTAAAAATGAATTGAGCTTGGGATCAAACGCATTAAAGATGGTTGGCAACTGTGCGTGGTACATAACCTTGGGTGGTGCTAGTGTCGTGGCAATCGCAGTTCGCTATATTATATTTTACACTGGTAACAAAATATTCAATTGACCACTATCAGACAAACGTGCATGCTGTACATGGTGCGGATATAATAGAAAGATCTTGAATCCGGTGCTGCAGCATCACGATCAATCCTAGTTCCAGATTGGTATAATAGGCCCTCTTTATGGTGCCCTGGTTAGGTCTTGTAGATGAAGATTGCCGTCACTACTTACCTCTTGGTTTTCCCCTACAATAATTATTGAGTGAGGGACCTTTGCTGTCATATGAATTGGATTCACCTTATCGTCCTTCCATTCAATGAAACATTTGAATTCCGTTGCACCAAATGAAACCACGATATTGAAGTTGCAGACGTAATAATACTTTCCATTAGTCTTTACCTTCGCTTTTCTTCGAACAAGGGATGTTTCCGGGACGACTGCTTTAAACCAGCAGAGCTCTTGAAATTGCTCTGCTGGCTCCATATGAAGGGTTGTACTGTTTCTGGTATTGGCTATGCTCACCTTGACGGTCCTCGTCTCGAAACTTGATATCAAGTACATCACCTCGATAGCACTCGAGGACGATTTCAAGAGTTGCGGCGGTTTGCGTTGTTTGACTGTGCCAAAATGGAAAGCGCGTAAGTTCAGTTTCGTTAACCACAGTACCCTGATCAGGAGAAATGTAGGTCAACCAGGTCAACGCGAAAGAACTATCACTGGACCTTTTTCAGAGTCACAAAAAACCCATCTTCGATGTACTGTTTTCCGGTGGCTGGATTCATCTGAACGCGTGATTTCCTTGCAAGATGCTTTGGATCTTTCGGATCAAAATCATGGACACATGGAACCCCATATGAGTACTTCGCCATTCGTGCCTTAACACTGCGATCCAGATAGAAGCAAATAACACCGTTCGCAGAGGCTTTTGCCCTAATTTGTGGAGTTATGTCAATAATGTCAGTCCATTAAATTATGAGCAAATTACAGACGATGCATCATTCGGGCTGAGCACTTGAATATTCTGCCACGATAAGCGGCGCTGGACTTCTTCACACAAATAGGCATTTCCGGCAAATCCGCCAACTAACACAACGGTCTATGAGGAATAATTATATCAGTGACAATTTCGTCGATAAGGTATCGTCTAACCGCTTTTCCACTACCGACAATGGCCTTCACAGAAGCATCTATTGAATGGCATGCGGGCTCAAAAAATTGAGCCATTCTTTCTCTGGACAATAGACAAAATTCATCTCTCTATTTTATCAACCCAAATCTGTAAGACTTACCCCCGAACCAGGAGTTCACCGGCTGTAATACCAAAATTATGATCATTATCTTGATGTCTGCCGAATCTCACGTGCAAGTCATCGGCAACACTTCGAAAATTACGTTTAACCTCGAGATCAAAATCTTCAACCAGTCGATCGATTGTATCAGGATCTCCAAACGAGGAGCCTCTGAGTTTATCTTCATTGTCGTTCATCTGTTCATCAGCGACGTCGCGCACTGTCAAGTACGTTGTTGTTACCTTGAACATAATTTCTGAAGGCTTTTGTCACGAATGCAGAGCCCTGTAGATAGCCTGAGGTATAGGTAGTCAGCTATATGCTGAATAACGATTTGCTGCAACTGACATTCTGGAATATGAGATTCCTCAAATTCGAGAGGGAGAGTATTCATAGTCTTGAAAGTCGAGATATCAATTGTCCCACCACCGGCATCGACTACGATAAAGTGACTCCCGACCTGAAGCAATTTGATCAGTATATCGACAAATAGTGCATAAGGTGGTTTACCCTGAGATCCCCTCGACCAATTCCTTTGCTCATACACCAATGAAGACTTGCTTCGCCCTCTGAGACAAATATAATGTTGTCCTTTCCTTGATCAGTATCTGGAACGAGTCCAGCCATAATTGCGGCGTCCCGCATTATGGAATGCTCGGATGTATTCCATCCATTCGGATGACTGGTGACTTTCAGTGAGAGGAAGTCAATAACCGACCATAGAGTCCGCACCTCAGGATATATGTGATCCTATTCCTCATCTCATTCCAGATTTTTCCATCGGCATCCATTGTCTTGTGAAAGTGCTTAGAGGCCGTACTAGCCATGTATCGCAGAAAGTCGGCAATTAGGTCAATCACTCTTTTACTGCGAGGGATGGTCGTTTTTGGTGCTCTGTCTAATTTATCGGCAAGGTGATCGGGGCGGAGAAGTAGCTTAAACCTGTAAAATGAACAATTGTGGGTATTCAACGATTGCACTTTCGATCAGTTAACTATCCGAGCGGCATACCATTCCACTCGCGTCCACTGCTCTCGCGCAGCCTGGGTTTTGATGCCTCTGTCCAGCGTTTGACCTCCAGCTGCTCGCATTTCCCCTTTTTTGTCATAATAAAGCACTGTTGGCACTTTTGGGAGTGGTATATGCTCTTGTCCTTCAAACCTACAACAGGCGGTGGATCAGCGCTCCTGCATCGTGGAGGGAGGAATGATGCATACCCAGCAACATCCCAAATTTGCGGAACCTGGCCATCTTCGAGCAAGACCCAAGAGGTCCCGCTGAAAGTCGTGCCGAAATCGATTGAGATCACGAGCTTGCTTTCACCACGATAAGCTGTTCTTGGTGGAATAGTTCGGTTCATAATTGGTGGTGGTGATCGCAGGGATTGAGATATTCAAATACTATTTAACTGAGATGCCATTGTTTGCTTCCGCGTCATTCTCGTGGTTCAGGGCAGATTTCAAGCCACTAAGGGTGCGTGAGCCTTGCCCTCAATGCTTTTTAGATGATACACGTTGCGATAGGCAAAGTAACTGTAAATACGGCAGGATTATGCACGCTTGGAATATCCCGTGTTAAGTTGGTTTTCTAATGGAAGAATAACGAAATTTGGGGGGGGGGGGATGTAAGTTTGGAAACGGCGATCTCACAGAATTGGTCAGGAACAGATGCTTTCAATTGCACCCTTGGCGATAGGCTCAATTTTATTGATGGCGACTCTACTCGCACACACACCTCTCAACATCACGAGGAGCAAGAGAAGTCTCCAGACAAATACCTCTTCTTGGTTCGCGGCTCAGAGGACATTTACTCAAGTCATGTGGATACTCACACTGCATCGATTCAGGACATCATGCACAACGCTTCTAGATTCTCTCGGATGGGATGGTCCCGATATCATCATCATCGACCCTTATCTAGGTACCCCACCTGGTCTCCTTAAAGGCTGCTTGCATGGAGCTGCCATGCGCGATGATGCTGTTCCTGGACCAAGATTGTTTCGGCGACTCGTCAGGGGCCGGTTCATCTTGACGAGCTCCTTGCTGTGATTGTGAAGGGAAGACCGCCGTATTCGTGGCCACCAAGCTCAAAGCGCACGTTGTTACCGAGCTACGGTTACGGTTACCATGTAGAGCGTGCCCGGCGTTAACCTTGGATTCGATTACACTAGTGACCCGAGGGCTGTCCTACTTGAAAGGGGAATTCACATTGTAATCACCACGACTTTAACTCAACTCGGAATCATTTTGCGCTACTTGTTAACTGTTTCACAGCCGTCCCAAGCCAAGCCATACTATCGCGCCCCAGAAACTTATTTAAGCATTATCTATAGACATCAGTATTGTTGTTAAGCCATATTCCAACTTCCCTGAACTCCAATGTTAGCAATCGAAAAGATATGAAGGATATATTTGGGTTTGGAGTGATAAAATTTCACAAATCCATACTGAAGTGTGAGCCCATGCACCCATCTGTCGTTCTGTAAGAACACGCAATTTGTGGATGATAGCTCACAAATGCAGCGACCTTGATTTTACGGTCCGATAACGAGCTTGTCATGACGGCCTAGGCTTGCCAGTCGCAGAAACAATCTCGGTCCATGGACATCATGGCGCCTGACATCTCCACGTCCTCAGCTTTGATAGGCGACCAAGAAGGGAAGCAGTGATAAACGACGGTGATGACGATGTCGATGAAGACCATGTGAGAGAACTGAATCGCGTTGACATTTGGAAAAGAAGTTCGAGTCTCAGCTACAAGCTCGTATTAGTCACTCAGCTGAGTTGACCACCGCTGAGCACTAGATAAATACGAAGATACTCGCATGTTTCCTCCTAAAGGTCCGTGAGTTGAGTGCTGAAGGGGCACCACACAGAGTGGCCAACGACTGATCGCTGCGGGAGGATCATTTTGTTCCCGACCAATTTCGTGATCCGATGTCGCCGGTTCTGTCCCTATGTTTGCAACCCTTCACTTCATCCTTCCATCAGCATAAGATCTGGGTTGCTTTTGAATGAACATAACGCTGTCCTATGTTCAACTACATTGCCTATCACGATGTCATCTGGAAAGCGAGGCTTACGCACCTTGGAATCATGCCCCGAACCACGAGCTATCATGACGCAGAACCAAACACATGGCATCTCAGTTAAATATCGCCTGAATCTCTGATCCCGGTGTTCATCACCACCAACTATGAGCCATACGGTTCCAACAAGACCACCTTATTGCGGTGAAAGAAAGCTGGTCATCTCAATCGATTTTGGCACATCTTGCAGTGGGACCTCTTGGGTCTTGCTCGAAGATGACCAAGTTCCGCATATATGGGATGTTACTGGGTTTGCTCGTTGCTCCTTCTCACGTCGTATGAGCGTTGATTCCTGATTCACCACATCTATCAGGTATGAAGGACAAGAGGGTATTCAAGTTCCAAAAGTGCCAACAGTGCTCTACTATGACGATAGAGGGAAAATGAAGGCTGCTGGAGGTCAAACATTGGACAAAGGCATCCGAGCTCAGGCTCAGCAACATCAATGGACGCGGGTAGAGTGGTACGCTGAGCGGAGGCCAACATAATCGAAAATGCAATCGTTAAAGTTTTGTTGCAGGTTCAAGCTGCTTCTTCGCCCCGATCACCTTGCGAAGGACCCAAATAGAGCACCAAAAACACAAATACCTCGCAATAAGGAGCCGGTTGACCTAATCGCCGATTTTCTTCGATACATGGCCGATTCGGCTCAGAGGGACTTTCTAAGGGTGAAGGGTGCTGAAGGAAAAACCTGGGAAGATGTGAAGCATCGGGTCACGTATATCTTAAGGTGCGGGCTCCACTCTCAGTTATTGGCTTCCTCACCCAGAACGTTCTCAGTCATCCGAATGGATGGAATACTTCCGAGCATTCCATAATGCGGGAAGCCGCAATTAACGCTCAACTCGTCCCAAACTCTGCTGAAGGAAGAGACAGGATTATGTTTGTCTCGGAAGGGGAAGCAAGTCTTCATTGGTGCATGAGCAAAGGAATCGGTCGAGGGGGTCTCAAGGTGAATAAACCACCTGATACACCATTTTTCGATATACTGATCAATTGCCTCAGGTCGGGAGTCACTTTATCGTAGTCGGTGCAGGTGGTGGGACAATCGATATATCAACTTTCAAGACTATAAACACTACGCCTCTCGAGTTTGAAGAATCTCATATTCCGGAATGTCAGTTACAGTAAATTATTAATCGACATGTAGCTGACTACCATACCTCAGGCCATCTGCAGGGCTCTGCATTCGTGACAAAAGCCTTCAGAAATTATGTTGAAGGTGACAACAACATTCTTGACAGTAGACGACGTCGCTAATGAGATGAACGTCATGAAGATAAACTCAAAGGCTCATCGTTTGGAAATCCTGATATCATCGATCGACTGGTTGAAGATTTTGATCTGCAGGTTAAACGTAATTTTCGAAAGGCTGACAATGATCTGCACGTGAAGTTTGGCAACCATCAAGAAAATGATCCTAATTTGGATATTATGGCGGGCGAACTCCTTGTTCGGGGGTAAGTCTACAAATTTGGGCTGATAGAATAGGGAGATGAACACCGCTTTCTCTATTGTTCAGAGAGATAATTGCTCATTTTTTTGAGCCCGCATGCCATTCGATAGATGCATCTGTGAAGGCCGTTGTCGGTAGTGAAACAGCGGTTAGAAAACAACTCATCTACAAAATCATCACTGATATAATTGTTCCTCGTAGACCGTTGTACTGGTTGGAGGATTCGCTGGAAATGCTTATTTAGTTGAGGAAGTCAAGCGCCGCTTACCCGGACCGAACATCCAAGTGCTCAGCCCAAATGATGCATCGTCTGTAATTTGTTCCTAAATTGAATGACTGACATCATTGACAGAATTCCACATATTAGGGCAAAAGCTTCTGCGAACGGTGTTATTTGCTTCTATCTGGACCGCAGTGTTAGGGCACGAATGGCCAGGTGGTCATGTGGGATTCCATGTGTCTATGATTTTGATCCGAAAGATCCACAGCATTATGCAAGGAAATCACAGGTGCAGACTATTCCAGCCACCGGAAAGCAGGTCATTGAAGGAGGGTTTTTGGTGTCTCTGAAAAAGGTCCAGTGGCATTTCTTCCGCGTTGACCTGAGTGACCTACATTTCTCCTGATCAGGGTACTGTGGTTAACGAAACTGAGCCCACACGCTTCTCATTACAGCACAGTCAACAAACTCAAACCACCGCAACTCTCGACATCGTCCTCGAGTGCTATCGAGGTGATGTACCTAATCTCAAGTTTCGAGACGAGGACCGTAAAGGTGAGCGTGGCTAATACCAGCAACAGTATAACCCTTCATGCTGGAGTTACCAGATCAATTTCAAGAGCTCTGCAGGTTTAGAGCAGTCATTCCTGGATCATTGTATGAAAAAAGAAAACTAAAGCCCAAGGGTGCGGTGCTTGGAAAGTCTTATTATGTCAGCTACTTCCAAATCGTCATTTCATTTGGCACAACGGAACTCAAATGTTCCATCGAATGGGAAGATGTGATGGTGAGTTGGTCTCTTATCTAATAGTGTCACTCGCTCTAATCAATGTCTGCAGGGGGGTTCTCAGAGGTAAGCAGCGACGTCAATACATCACCAATCGGACCCAATCAGACATTATAAAGGAGGGCTATAACACCAATTTGGAGTTGTGGTCATATTGATTCATCACGAAGTTCACGAAGTCGTCCTGAAAGACGAGTGCTCCCACAGGAGGATTCCAGTAGCATCCGGAGTGGCAAGGAATCATTTCATAAGGCAGAAACTAACCCAAAACACGTCCGACATGTCCCACCTTCAAAGGCATCCTCGGACGGCGATTTGAATACCAAACTCGTCATGTCGTTCGATCTTGGCACTACTTTCAGTGCAGCATCTTGGGTCTTGCACGTAGATTCAAAAGATCCGCATATCTGGGATGTTTCTGAGTGCGCATCATTCTTTCCACGACATTTGACAGCTAAATTTACTCTGTAACGCAGGTACCGAGAAGACCTCCCCGCAAAGGTACCGACAGTCCTCTACTATGACTGCACAGGAAAATTACGTGCAGTTGGAAGTGCAACGTTGGATAAGCGCAATATAGCCGACGCCTTGGAACATGGGTGGACGCGAGTGGAATGGTACGCCACTCAGATGATTGGCATCGAGGGACTATTTAAGCCTCATGTGTTTGATCGTTTGTGTTGCAGGATTAAGCTGCTTCTCCTCCCCGATTCCCTTGCCCATCAATTATGCAGAGCGCCGAAGACGGAAATGCCACCAAATAAAAAATTGGTGGAGATAATCGCTGACTTTCTTCGATACATGAAGAATCTCTCTCTCAAACATTTTTACGAGACAATGGAGCTTGATAGAAATAGCTCGCAGAACATGGAGGATCGTATCATATATATCTTCAGGTATGCTCTCAGCTCTCGCTTAATGGCTTCCTCATCAAGCACGCCATCAGTCATCCGAACGGATGGAATACTTCTCAGCATCCCTTGATACGCGAAGCCTCAATTTTAGCTGGACTGGTCCCAGATCCTAACGAAGGGAACAGTCGAATCATCTTTGTCTCAGAGGCTGAAGCAAGTCTTCATTGGTGCATCGACAGAAGATTGGCTATAAGGGGTCTGGAAGTGAGATTACTTTAGATGTCGTTCTTTGACGGTACTAATTCATTACCCCAGGTCGGTAGTAACTACATCGTGGTCGATGCCGGTGGCGGGGCAATCAATATCTCATCTTACAGGACAGTAGACACTGCGCCTCTCAAGTTTGAGGAATCTTCTATCCCAGAATGTCAGTTACATTCAAACAGTGATCGGTATAGCTGACTATCATATCTCAGGTCATTTGGAAGGCTCTACATTCGTCACACAAGCCTTCAGAAAATCTATTCAAGGTGAAGACGAACACTCGCTAGCGAGGAACGTTACTCATGAGAATTAACATCAACGAAGACAAACTTCAAGGCTCAATTTTCGGAAATCCTGATGCAGTGGAGCGAATGGTCAAAGATTTTGATTACGAAGTCAAACATGGTTTTCGAGACCATCACTCAGATACGTTCGTGAAGTTCGGCGGGTCCCAAGACAATGATTCAAGCTTTGGCATTGATGACGGTCTACTCCTTGTCCGTGGGTAAGCCTATATCTTGGAACTCTCCTGATATGTAGGTGACTGTTGGGTTACTGCTTAGGGAAGAGATGGCCAAATTATTTGAGCCCGCATGCAGTGCAATAGTAAAATCTGTAAAGGCCAACATAGTTCCCACTGCCAAGACGGTTAGACATCTCATGCTCTCAATTGCATTATGATCGCTGATATACAACAATAATACCAAGGTTGCTGTACTTGTCGGCGGACTCACAGGAAACCAATATCTTTTCAACGAGGTGCAGCGCCGCTTGCCAGGGATCCTAGTGGCTGGCCCGATGGATGCAACGTTTGTAACTTGATTCTATGTTGACTGGCCAGTCTTATTAACACAGATCCTAGGGGAAATGTCACGGCCCACGGTGCAATTTGTTTTCATCTGAAGCCCATTGTTATGGCAAGAATGGCTACGTGGACATACGGAATTCCATGTGTACATGATTTTGATCCCAATGATCCTAAGCATGCTCAAAGGAAATCACGCGTTCAGACTAATCTAGTCAGTGGTCAACAATTCATTGACGGAGGTTTCTTCGTGACTCTAAAGAGGGTCAGTTGATAATAGTTGCTCATTGATCTAATTGACCGAATTATTCTGAATTAGGGCACTTTGGTTCGGGCAACTGACCTTACATGTTTCCCATTTTGGCACAGTCAACCAGAGCGAACTCCCACAACTCTTAACATCTGCCTGGAGGGTTACCAAGGTGATCTTCTAGATATCAAGTTTCGGGACGAAGATTGTGAAGGTGGGTTTGGTATGTTAAGATCCTTGTGAAAGGACATAAAGCCTCATTACGTGCAAACAAGAGCAATTTCGAGAGCTCTCTTGGTTTAAAGCCACCATTCCTGAAACATCTCTTGTTCGAAGGGTTCACAAAGAACAAAGAAAGAACAAAGAGACGCGCAACTCTGCGAAGTATTATTACGTCTGCAATTTTCATATTGTAGCCTCATTAGGTGCCCCTGAAACCAAGTTCTATATTGAATGGAAGGATGAAAAGGTGAGTACAAGTTCGCGTGTCAACGAAAATCATCCGCTCAATAGACCTTACGCAGGGGAGAATTCAAAGGTAAGCGATGTCAACAATCTGTTTTCTCATGACCTGACCAGACATCCTGAAGAGGGCCCATCAAACCGATCTCGAACGTAAGTGATCATGTTGCTCGGACCACTGGATATACAATACTGATCTTGTGATATTTCATCTATATCAAGTAGAGCGTGCACGTTATTACGCTTGGATTCGATTAGATGCTTCGTGGCCCAGGACGGTCCTATTTTGAAATGAAACTTGTAGACGTGTCCCGCAGCTGCGCTGACCGTTCCCCAAATTCAGGGATCAACCATGCAAACGTAGTATGCGCCTCTTCAATGACCAATAAATTTTAATTCTGATCACTTGGATGTTCGACTATTGTGTGTCGGGCGGTTTCAAATAGAGAGCATGACAAGAACCCACAAATCTCGGGCCGGATTTTCCGTTTAGAGTCCTCACACAACAGTAATGTCTCCACATGAGTAAGTTGTGTATATGTCCGGAATAGAGATATCGCTCGATTTGGGGAACGTCGTTCAAAATGAAACTCTATGGTCATTGGTTGAATTTCGGTCATCCAGGAAGCTTAGTCAGCCACTAGCAGGCACATAACGCGATCTACCTAGCGATCTACCTATCTTAAAAGTGGGAAGCGAGCGTCCGTTATACCAATTCCCTACCTTTTTACTTACTATGTTTATTCTTATCTGAAGAGGAAAAGGGCCAATAGGAATCGGGCCTACCTAAGACTAAACAATAGCTAACGATATACGCAGTAGACGGCATATTACTGCGCATTTTCTGCGGGAGAGATATCATATTATGTACTAATGCATTGCATGGATCAACACCCGTGCCCGTGACCACATATGGACAGAAATAGTCAATTCATATAGAGTAAGTACAATCATCTGGATAGCAGACCTAATCGCTTGGCTTCAAGAATTTGCTGCTTGACGCAGAATTGAACCTGGGCTTAATTCATATTTCATGCGGTTCCGAACAAATGGTGACTACTGAGCGACCCTCAAGCATTGCACCGGCAACAGACCATTTGTTTATTCATACCTGGTAGATCAGCTCTTGACAATATATGAGCCCGGCTTCGGAGAGTTTTGAGACAGTTGGGAAATACCGTACAATATTTCTGAGAAAAAATCGAAGTTGGGGTGATCACTATGATTATATATCCACAAATTTCACTTTCAAATACGATCGTTCTGGGCCATGAGATATCTAATCGAATCCAGGCGTAATAACGTGCACGCTCTACTTGATATAGATGAAATGTCACAAGATCAGTATTGTATATCCAGTGCTCCGAGCAACGTGATCACTTACGTTGGAGATCGGTGTGATGGGTCCTCTTCAGGATGTCTGGTCAGGTCATGAGCAAACAGATTGTTGACATCGCTTACCTTTGAATTCTCCCCTGCGTAAGGTCTATTGAGCGAGTGATTGCCGTTGACATGCGAACTTGTACTCACCTTTTCATCTTTCCATTCAATATAGAACTTGGTTTCAGGTGCACCAAGCGAGACCACAATATGAAAATTGCAGACGTAATAATACTTCGCAGAGTTGTGAGTCCTTTTGTTCTTTCTTTGTTCTTTTCTAACCATTCGAAGAAGACATGTCTCAGGAATGACCGCTTTAAACCTACAGAGCTCTCGAAATTGCTCTTGTTTGTATATATGAGGCTCTGCATCCTTACGTAGTCCTAGTATAGCCAAACTCACCTTCACGATCTTCGTCTCGAAACTTGATATCAAGGACATTACCTTGATAGCGTTCCAAGCAGATATCAAGAGTTGTGGGAGTACGCTCTGGTTGGCTGTGCCAAATGGGGAAACGTGTAAGCTCAGTTTCTGGAACCAAGGCGCCCTGATTAGAACTAATTCGGTCAATTAGATCATTCAGCAAGCATTATCAACCGACCTTTTTGAGAGTCACAAAGAACCCCCTGTCAATGTATTGTTGGCCACTGACCGGATTAATCTGAACCAGTGATTGCCTTCGAACGTGCATAGGATCGTGGGGATCAAAATTATGTACACATGGAATTCCGTATGTCCACGTAGCCATTCTTGCCATAACAATGGGCTTCAGATGAAAACAAATTGCGCCGTGGGGCGTGGCCTTTACCCTAAGATCTGCTGTTACTAAAACCGGGCAATTAACGGACGGCCACATTACAAACTTTGCGCGAGTCACTACGATCCCTGGCAAGCGGTGCTGGATTTTCTTGAACAGGTATTCGTTTCCAGCAAATCCACCGACAAGTACCACAGCCTTGTAGAATAATTATATCAGCAATTATATCGCAATTGGGAGCATGAGATGTCTAACCGCCTTGGCATTAGGTGTGACATTGGCCTTCACAGAATTTACTATTGCACTGCATGCGGGTTCAAAAAGTCCAGCCATTTCTTGTCTAAAAAAAGGCGAAATTCATCTCCACTTCCAAAAAACTCAAAAATACTTACCCCCGAACAGGGAGTTGACCACCATCAATGCCACAGCTTGAATCATTGTCATGGGACCCACCGAACCTCACGAATGTATCTGAGCGGTGATCTCGAAACCCATGTTTGACTTCGTGATCAAAATCTTTGACCATTTGCTCCACTACATTAGGATTGTCAAAAGATGAGCCTTTAAGTTTTTCTTCATTCATGTTAATTTCGTAAGCAACGCTTCCGCTATTGAGTACCTTGTATTCACCTTGGACAAAGTTTCTGAAGGCTTGTGTGACGAATGCAGAGCCCTCCATGTGACCTGAGGTATGAAAGTCAGCTCTGCTGACTACTGTTTGAATGTAACTGACACTCTGCAATAGAAAATTCCTCAAACTTGAGAGGCGCATTGTCTACTGTCCTGTAAGATGAGATATTGATTGCCCCGCCACCGGCATCGACCACGATGTAGTTACTACCAACCTGGAGTAATGAATCAGTACCGTCGAAGAACGACATCTAAAGTAATTTCACTTCAAGACCCCTTATAGCCAATCTTCTGTCGATGCACCAATGAAGACTTGCTTCCCCCTCTGAGATAAAGGTAATTCGGCTATTCCCTTCGTTAGAATCCGGGACCAGTCCGGCCAAAATTGAGGCTTCGCGTATTAAGGGATGCTGAGAAGTATTCCATCCATTTGGGTGACTGACGGCGTTCTTGATGAGAAAGCCATTAAAAGAGAGCTGAGAGCATACCTGAAGATATATATAACCCGATCCCCCATGCTATTTCTATCAAGATTCATTGTCTCATAAAAGTGTTTGAGAGAAAGATTATGCATGTATCTAAGAAAGTCAGCGATTATCTCCACCGGTTTTTTGTTTCGTGGCATTTCCGTCTTCGGCGCTCGGAGCAGTTGATGGGCAAGGAAATCGGGGACGAGAAGGAGCTTCAACCTGTGACACAAAGAATCCACCATATACATCATTTTAGGCTTACGCTTTTGCATGATGTCGACCATCTGAATGGCGTACCATTCTACTCGCGTCCATCCCTG
>WSUA01000218.1:5201-18926 GCA_019633455.1 Tulasnella sp. 419 | reverse complement strand
GGCATTTTCAATCGACTTGTCATCCCGTATTCGAATGAACCGAGGAAAACGGATACTAGTAATGGCGTTATTAGGTCGCTTTATACATGGTTCTTCCATGGGCTAACCTTAAACCTCGTTTATCCGATATCAACCCCAAGGCGGCTGTGGACCGCGGACTGAGTGTAATATCCGCCCCGCGAAGCTCCCATACTTCACTAGGCTTGAAGAAAACTGATGGTATCAGGCCTGGGGATACGTTGCTGCTTAGCACTAGAAACTGAAACAAAGTTTTGACACACCTCCAAAGTCACAATTGACTTTTTTGAATGGCTGTTTAGAACAGGTTTCTGATCCCACTTGATAACGCTCTGCCATGGCCTGGAGGGAGTGGTATCAGGAAGTGGTGATTACGTGATAGTAGTAGACGAACTTGGTAGAACGCATCTGTAAATCCGGACATGCACTGCGGTGAAATCAATGTCATTAGAACTAGGACTGCGAGGTCAGGAGTTGACCCACCTTGCAGACGGCCACCAGACTATCGCTCCCAGAGTCCCATATTGCAAGCAAAACGGGACTCCACCATTTAGCCTTCCGGCCATTACCATGCCAGGCACCTACAGGAACAAGATCGAACGAGTCTCCCAATCCATTAACGTAATCTTTCTTCAGTTTAAGCCACGCCGACGTTCGCTTGTCTGGGACCGGTGGGTGATGCGGTTTGAGCAGTAGTATATGAGTACTTACCGGGTTCATACGTTGCAGGTAGCGACTTTCTTGCCTTTCCTTTTCCCTTCTTTTGAGCAACATTTCCCGTGTCCGCAGGAACGACTACGGTGCTGCCGTCTTCTTCCTCAAGGACCTCCCCGCTATCCAGCAACTGCAGTCTCACACCTGTGAGTCTAGTCACTTTGTGAAGTGGGCATAGCACACCTTGATCATAAGACCTTCCGACTTCTCCTCGACAGACTTCTGGAAGAACTCTTCAATGGCCTCTCGTCCATCCTCTCCCTCGCAGCTCTCTACGTGACGAAGTCTCGCTGTCCACCTATCCTCTGGGACCAATGGTGGAAACATGGTCCTAAGAAGAGACCTCCGCCCTCGAAAAGGTTCTTCAAGTAGGATCTGGGGAAAGCAGCTATCAGAAGGCAGTCTCAGGGCTGGCATAATCGATAGAGCTACCTGCGCATTGAAGTACATCAGGTCAAAAACGTATAAGCAAACTGCGACTTTGACATCTTGAAGATTAACATCCTTGCGCGGTCGGTTGGAAAGCTCTTGGAATGATTTCACGTTGCCCGAACTAGCATCAATGGCAACAATCTCCGAGTCAATGATGAACGATTCAATGTCTGGCGACTGCTTGAATATTAGCTGGACGAGCGCAGTAACGTCTGGATACTATGAATACAGCTTAGTCTGCCGTCCAATCGATGGAGGCTATGGGCTTACCTTTTCTGTCATGTCTTCAAGGTGGCGGCTGAAAAGTTTGACTTTAATGTCGCCATTGTCCGACCTTGAAGCGTGCACCTGTGCCCGTTGTCCATCATATTTGAACTCTGCCGTGAACGCAAGTTCTCCTAGGCGTTCATATATCTCGTCAAGGGAACGAGTAGGAGATCCCAGGGTCGGATGAAGTGGTATACCTGGGAATGATTGGGGCAATGACGAGTTCAGAGGATGAAATCAACGTACCTACAGTCAGCGGCACCGTTTCTTGTAGATTCTCCAGTCCAAATGACAATATAGCCTCCACCATATGGCCATAATCCGGATGCTGTACATAAACCTTCTTTAATAAACCTTCGGCGTTGAGGAAGAGCTCCTTTATGGCATCCCTCGCCTCGTCCGCATATCCCTTGTTCTTTTTTACTGGTAGTGGTTGAACTTGAGCCAATACTTCAGCCTCTGCGTGATAGGGTGATCCCTGTGGTGGCTTAGGACATGGCTGCGGAGGCCGAGTAAGCACCAGCGCCCTTGCCAAAGCCGTGAGCATCGTTGTTCGAACGGCTCCGACGCGTAAATGCTGGGCAAACGTCCTGACCAGGTACCGTGCCTCTTCGCCTCTTGCAGCCACCAGGAGTTTCTCCACGATCGCCTGCTTTTGCTTAGCCGCGCCATTGCCCTTGGACGTCGCTATCTTCATCAATGAGGTATATACGCCAGTGATGAGTAGTGGCGGATGAGGTATCAATGTCCTCACGGATGATTTCGCCTCAAATGCAACATCTCCAGGATCCCCCAGGCTCGTGTAGAGCTTTCTGAGCGCGGCAGAAGATAACCCAGAAACTGACTGAAGAGCTTTCGTGATGATGCTCGGCCCAATATTCAACTCCAAAGGGCTATATGGAGGAGTCAAAGAATTGGACAAGAGATAGAGCGCTGGGAGAAGGGATTGAGGGTCGTGCTTGATCAGGAAACGTAAGGTATTAGTCATAATATTGACCAATAAAATCCGAGAGCGCGTCTGGGACAAAGACACAAAGGCATGTGTAAGAAAAGAGTAAGGTGCGGATTTCGCATATTGCCATGGACAGTTATCCACCGAGAGCAATAGGCAGTCTTGAGCAATATCAGGGTAATCGGGAATTACAGTGGTTGTGGCAGACTCCGCGGTGTTCTTTATACCGTATACCTGTTTGGGACGAGGCTTTGATGGGGAAGATAACGATAGGTTGGCGCCACCCGCTCCAGCCTCCGACGGAACATTCGCAATAGATGAATTACCGTCGGCATTAACAAGTTTCCTCTCATCCTCCACCTTAGGTTGCGTAGTAACAGGCTCGTCCTCCTCATCCACGTCAATAATCTCAATAATCTCCTCTATTTCTGGTGTAGCCTTGGTCTCTTTTGTACCAGAAGATCCAGAAGCTTTCGTGGGTGACTTGAAAAAGCTATCTAACTTCTTTTGTCCTTCGTTTGACTGCTGTAACCTCGCCTTCTTGGACAACTTGATTGGCGACGCAGTTGATGAACGCTTAGCTGGAGGCATCTCGAGCGTTGGGATGGTCAACAAACCGTAAGGTTAAGACGCTAACCGTTTTACCAACCTTTGCATCATCGAAATCGGCTTTTCAAAAACATTTATCACGTGACGACTGCTAACCATCGAGTCTAAACGGGGAGCCTTCCATATCCCCTTACTTTCCACCAAAATGGATATCCGGTCTAACCACATACGCTCTGGAGATACCGACACTAGTGCAATCTCCCCTTCCAACTTGAACCACTTCTTTAAGGCTTGGGGCCGCGGTTATACCAATACCCAAGGTCTCGCTCCCGCAACCACCTCAGCCCGCTCGTTCTCAGTTTAGGCGGGACTTCGATCGGTCAGAAGGAGTTCGATTTCAGGGCCGACGTTGGTGAGTCTCTAACGTTCTTCTCGCATCATGCCGGTGGCACAAAAGCCTTTTTTGACTGGGTCGATATTCGATTTTCTTTTCAATGGCTTGCTAGCAGCCAGACTCGGTGAGTATCACGTGGTTGGGGCTTTTTTATAAGCCTCCGAGCAAGCCTCTGGGAATCAGACACACAGTAATGAAGATGCATATGTGTATTGTCCAAGAAAAGTAGTAATTGACAGCTGAGATAGCATGGTAGAAATTCCGTGGAATCAAACAAAGACCATCTAGTTGAATTAGCCAAAACCCGATTATTGAATGATTGGAAGAAATGCACAGTCCCGTAATGACTGGCTTCGAAATAGAAGGTACAAAAACAAAATCTATGAGAATCAAAAGCGCAGATAGTCAATCTTCAGTGTCACTGTCGCACTCGGCTTCTTCAACACTTCTGTTGATCCATTCCTTGAGCCAATGCCCAGCAACTTCTATGTTGAATTTGTTGCTCTTCAAGAGTGCACTGCCCACGATAGCAGCACATTCGTCAGCCTTACCAAATCCTCCAAGACAACCGCGGCGATATTCATCTGCTGGCAGACCAAGGTAACCAGAAACGCAGCAGGTCGAATCCTGAGGTTGAGCTAGCATGGCCTTCTCTGACGACGGATTGGTAACAACCGCCGATGAAGTCGTTACTCCTACTCTAAGGATAATCGGTAAAACTCCAAGCATGGGAGTCAACCGTGTCTTCTCCATCAATTTGTCCACTTGGATTTCTGCCCTTCCAGATTCCTTCTCGCTCTTGGGAGGCTTGATGGTGAGCGCATCAACGAGATATTCAATCACACATACAAAGCCATCCATCTTTTCCAATGCTTCATCGACAGCCTCGTTCGCGATGCCAGCTTGTGGCTTTGGAAGCTTCTTCAGCACCTCGCTCAGCTCTCGGCTATCCTTGGAAAGAACTCGGAGAGCAGGTAGGTGTGGATGAGGAAAGCTTGGCCCACGAGTGAATTGGAGAGCATCTACGGGTGGCTTTCCAGTTACAGGAGACGATGTCGCCGATGAACCCGAGGCGCCCGCTTCGGTAGTGGGTTGAGGTGATGCAGCTCTCGCTGGATGCATGGACATTACTGACAAAGAAGGCAATTTGGCCAAGGAAAATTTATTGGTCGAAGGTGGGGTAGGTAGACGGGCCGGATTAACCGCGGTGTTAGACTTGCTGGAAGCACCCATAGTAAGTCCAAGACCGAGAGAGATTCCGCTTGAAGCCTTCTTTTCTTTCATACTGGAAGGTGTCAAGTTCGGTGGATTACGAATGGGTTGGACTTGTGGGGTGTCAGGAGGAGTTACGTAAGAAGGCAGCTGACCTCCTCCGTATTCGCCTGAAGAAGTGGACGAATTGGAGAGAAGGGATCCTTTGCTGGAGCGCCTGGCAAGTTCGCCTGCGCTGCTACTGCGGATCATGGGTGGACGGACGGTGACAATTGGTAGAGCATCGGCAACTGGAGTCGCTGACGCAGGTAGAGGACGATGAGCCAAGGCAATCATCGACCTCCACACAATGTTAATGTTGAATGTGGCAATAAGAGATTGGATAAACACCGATTGACCTCCCGTGTTAGGAACGCACATGGTTAGACGAGCAACCAATCCCGAGACGCGAACAAGTGTCTTTTCAAGTTTGTCCATCTGAGGCCCGTGTGCTTCAGTAGTGGAGTGCCCTTCCATCTCGTCCAATGCAGCAACTGCATCAGCCTTGAGAACTGTTAGCAGAGGGCTAAGCACCTTACTAATCACATTCTCCAGGCCTTCACGGATTGCCTTGAGACCATCTGGACCCTGACCTGGACCGGCTGTCCGGCCAAGGCCGAGAGTATCAAATGTCTCGAGCAATTCGGAAGCGAAATGTGCCAGCGCAATTGCGTGAACTTGAGTGGGGTTAAGAGACAACAAAGGCGAGCTAGGTGTGAATTCGGGTGTCAAGATAAGACCTGTGACTTGTTGTGATAGATTGGTGAGGAGAACGCTCAAAGGACGCTGAAGAAGTCGCAGAATTGCCCGATAAAGATGATGATCGTTCAAAACTTGTGACGCATTGTGGAGCTCTCTACGATGATAGAATTATCAGGAACAATTCATAGGCTAAACACTAATTTTTACCCACCCATTGATTAGCGAGCCCAAGGTCCTTCCACGGCCAGGTGGAACAGCTCGTTTACCCCTGAGCAAGACATCGCTGCCAGCTACCGAGGAAGCGCCGTTGGCAACCTTGCTAGAGGCAAGGGTGGTTGAGCTGGATGATTTAGTGAGTCCAATGGAATGATGATGATGTTGCGTGGTAGAGGGAGGAAGCAGAGCCTTAGCAACTGCCTCTCCAAGCTTCAAACCTAGAGCATCAAGATATGAGCCAGAACCTGCAGGATGCAATGCTGGACTGAGAGAAGGAGAAGGAACTGGGGTGTTAACGTTTGAGGAACTCAAAACGGCAGTCATTCCAGATTGGGGGTTAAGATGGTTATGTGAAGCCGGAGAAGGCGAAGGGCGCCTGAAAGGGGTGAGGCTGAGGCGAGTCAAGGGACGCGAACGCGGGGCTGGAGCCGGGCTTGCAGGAGGAGGTAAGGAGAGAGGTTCAACATCGTTAATGTAGACTCCAGAGTCTGGTCGTGAACCGATTTGAGGAGGAGTTGCAGGAGGAGCGGGGGATGAAGCCCGAGAGGTGTTGGAGCGGAGCGAAAAGATGGAACCACGCATTGTTGTAGCGATAAGGAAAGAAAGCGTCGAGAACGTTCGTAATGTGATTTGTGGATATGAAAGAGGAGCGAGCTGATTGCAGGAGAGTGAGGTCGGAGGATGGACTCGGCTGAAGAAAGGGTGACTGTTACACTATAAACCAGTGATGTTGATGACACTTTTATCCCATTCGATGATTAAACGGATAAAGATCTTATGGTGGCTCCTCTGGCTCTGCGAGGATCGCTGCTTGTGGGATGAAGGGGCGAGCTTGATGGATCAACGGAACTTGTGTGCTGGAGCATTGTGAGCATGCACTCTACATACTAATCACCATCGACTCACCCAAGTTCAAGATAGTTTACCTGTGAATCCGATATAGAAGGATCGTCGTCGGTCATTCGTTGGTGAAGGTTGTTGAGAGAACAAAGAGGTCAGTCCTTGAAAAAATCCTCGCCACTTTATAAGCACTCCACGCGAACAGGTGGAGTTTGAATTTCCCCTTATTCTACACTCTGCACTGCTCACACCTGACTCTGCGGGACACACACCTCATACTGACTCATTCATATAGTGTATTATGTTATCGATCATATTGTGTATTATATTACCGAGTGATCATCCTTTTACCTGCGTGTCTTTTTCAAATCGTCCCTTTTGGTGGCACACGACCTCGTCAACTTGTCGGATAACCGTGCGACACCTTCTCCAGATGCATCTTAGATCCGAGACATCCCTCCGACCATGGCGCAGTCGCAACAGCTACGATTTCTCTCGCAAGATCAAGTAGATCAGGTATATCTCTATCGTAATGTCTCATTCACAAGAGACTTGGACTCACCCTTGATGCAAGTTTTATAAGGATGGGTGCGCTTGTCTTTATTCCTATTGGTCAAAGTTTGTTCATTGGCGTGGACCCATGAAGATACCTCTTGATTCCAAATTACTTGTCTAAACAAGACATTCAGGCCATGATCGACAAGTCGAAAGAGCTACTAGCGGAATTCTCTCTTGAGGGCCATCCGATGGTAAGCGTGTTAATCCGGATTGTCTAACCGGTTCCGTATGTACCATGAGGCTCCTGCTTATCCTTTATCAAATCATCTGCCCCCCTCCCCTAAAAGACCAGATTCACCACTGAAGACTCCAAAGAAGACAAACATGTCGGTGATGAATACTTCTTGACTTCGGGCGACAAGATCCGATTCTTTCTAGAGGAAGATGCCGTACGAGATGGTAAACTTGATAGACCCAAAGAACTTGCAGTGAACAAGATGGGACACGGTAAGCTATGGCCGATCCATAGCCTCTCCACCGCCAGTCGGGACCGATCGCTCACAACGTGAAATTACTGCGTATAGCTCTGCACGAGCTCGATCCGGTATTTCGCCGTGTCACGTTGCATGACGACCGACTTAGATCGATTGCGAGGGACCTAAAGTTCCACAAGGACCCAGCTGGTCAGCCTATATAGATACAAGATCACGTAACTGGTGTTTGACCACTTCCTAATGCAGTCCTCCAGAGCATGGTCATCTTTAAGCAACCCAAGATAGGTGGAAGTGGTGAGAAAATTTACCATTAGAAGTAGTTCATATACTTATCGGTGCCGCTGGAAGTACCTGAGCATAACGATTCGTGCGTAGATTTATATTGAAGATACCGAAGTCTTCCTGACAACATATTGCACCATAACACATATATCAATATCAACTCAGGACTTTCTTGGTGAGTCTGAAACAATAAATTGTTCCCGGATTCGCTAACAACAATTACCAAAGTACACTGATCCGCCGTCAGCGCTCGGGTTTTGGTTCGCACTCGAGGATTGTACTCCTTTGAATGGCGCCCTTTCTTTCCTTCCGGGTTCTCACCTAACAACACAAATCAAGAAGCGTTTCGTCAGGCTACCTGAGGGAGGCACAGGATTTGAAGAGCTTCCCAACGTTTCAGACTCAAACCCAGATGTCAATCACGGCGATTACATTCAACCGCAGTGCCCTGCAGGTAAAGTCGGGCGTTGATGTGTTTCAAAGTCTGGATGATCTAGCGAGAACATCTCTTTAGGAACTTTGGTGATGATCCATGGTAGCGTTCTTCACAAATCTGAGCGTAATACCAGCCAGGCGACACGATATGCTTATACTTTTCACATGATCGAATCGCCCCCTTACGCAACTTATGACGAGAAGAACTGGCTTCAACCCACCAAGGAAATGCCGTTTGCCAAGCTCTTCGATTTCGCAGCCCAGTAGAAAGAGGCACCTATTCAACTTCATACTTCAATTGTATATTTCTGTTAACTGTGAATTCCACAAAATCTGATTATATAAGCCCCTCAAGGGAGGATTTCTAATTTTGCTCGCGTCATAATGTCGTAGCTCGTGAGGTTGTATAACGCGTCGATCAAAGCTGTCAGAAACGAGGTAGGTCCTTTCACCCCTGGCTGAGAAGCGGCAATCTCCGCCGCCACTGTCAATGCAAGCACTCTACAACATCACCAAGGCAGGGAAGAGGGAGTGAAAAAGCCGAAGGGGAAAAATCAATTAGGCACCCAAATGAATTCCGGATCTGGGAATGAGCTCGAGTCAAGACTCACCCTGCGCTAGCGGCGAGCAGCATATCCCCCCTGACTATTTTCCCATCCTCCTCTCCCTCCTTGATGGGCCCAGAAGACAAGATGCTTTGTGCTCCAACAAATGTGGCCACTACAGTACCAACCATACACCCGCTCCCTGTGATATTACCCAGGAGTGGATGTCCGTTGGACAATCTCAGCACAACACGTCCATCTGAGATGTAGTCCTGAACCCCTGTGAGCACAATGATGCATCCTGTCGGTGAGAGATACACGTGGTGTGCAAAGCAATATGTGGAGGCGTCATGTCAAGCCTCATTAGCTTTTCTCCAAAAAAGGAACTACTAAAACAAAAAAAGAACCACTTACGTTCCCGCCTCGCCAGCGTCATCACGACCTCGGCGGGGTTCTTGAAACCTACCCCGACACTATCCACACCTCGAGATTGCACTTCGTCAGAACCGAGGATTGCCCCGATTTCTCCAGCGTTTCCTTTGATGACGGTGGGCTGCCAGACGTTCAACAGTTCTATTTCATCATAGGCACAGCGAACAACGACCAAAATGAAGGCACATCATGTCATTGATCAGCCGAAAAGTGAGAGGAACGAGGAATGAGAGTGGTGAACATGTGAAATGCGGAATTGACCGAATAATGAGCATGCTGCATTGGGAAGTAAGGGGACGCCACTAGATAGCGCCCCCCACTGCGCGAACTCACCACTTGCGCTGGATTTCCGATATTGCGTAGCACCAGCGCCCACAGGGTCAAAAACAACTGCGAGTGGAGAGACAATCGAATGATCAGCACGCAACCCTTACGAAGAGGCTTGAGAAAGCAGCGCCTTCAGGCGAAAAACTGCCGACATGCGGCAAGCAGAGGAAAACCACAAAAATTGAGTCAATAAAGATTTTTATGGCGTACTTGGTTTTCTGTAGAAATTTGCCCACTTCCCCGCTTCCATCATTCCAAGTTTATCTCCAATTGTGCCATAGTTTATTAAAAGAGCGCCGGGGATCTTGGCGAGATCTTCCATTTCTGCCGGGGTTGTGGCCATGATTGGGCTAGCTCCAAGAGCAAGGGTAGCATTGGCAGACTGATTTGTCACAACGTTGTTGGTAATTTGGTGGATCATTGGGGTAATATCCTTGACTTTGTCCAGAAGTTTGGATGCTCTTTCCACGAACTCATTTGAGCCAGCAGGGGTCAAAGCTAGAGAATTAGGGGATGACGTGATGTATGTGGATGGTCCAGACTTGAGGAAAGAGTCGAGGATGAGACGCAATTTCCGAGCAGACGTTTCGGGATCTGTTGAAGACACGATTTCGCTAATAACCGCAGCTCCATCAACATGTTTCCCGGTCGGTGAGACACTTCCGTGGAGAATTCGAAGGAGATTAACAGTCTTGACTCCTCCTGGTAAGTGGGCCACAGAAACGGGCAAAGTTAGTTTAGGTTTTGTCCCAACATGAGTTCGCTTAATTTTTCGTCATAAATCAACTCACCAATGACGACAGACTTGACTGTTGATCCGCCGAGGACCGTCAGAATGGGACCAACACCACGAACACCAAGAAGTTTGGCGTCGGATTTGCTGCCGGTGGGATATACAGCACCAATCCCAACATAATCTGCACCTTCTTCGACAGCTCGCTTTGCTTCTTCAACATTTCCAACAGAGGCCCCTATTACAGCTTTATCCCCGAGCAGGGATCGTGCTACCGGAAGGGGCATATCGGTTTGGCCAATGTGAACGCCGGCCGCGTGCATGGCAAGCGCTATGTCCACTCTATAACGAGTCTAAATCAATTCCCTGTTAGTCAAGACGTCCCTTGACATCTCACCGATCATTGATAATGACTGGGACATTGTATTTGTCGCAGATCGCTTTGGTTTTGGTGGCCACAACAAGAAACTTCAGAGATCGAAGATAAATTAGGTGCATCGCTCAGCACATTACCGATGGCAATCTCACGAAAAGCCACTCACCTCTCCCGTGTCAGCGTTCTTTTCCCTGACTTGTACAACAGTAACTCCTCCTTTCAAGGACTATTGTTATCAGAAGGGTCTTGGTATATGAGTACGCCTCCACAGATAAGATAATTAATTCACCTCTTCCAGTGATTCATAGTAGTCCTGAATGACACAAGAGTGCTTAGAATACCCCTCTGCTTTCTAGGATGATCCTTAAAGAAGGTTACCTTTCCATGCGGAAGTAGTTCGCGTCCCGTGACAAGATAAAGAGAGTAATCAATGACGGGTTTAGTCATCTTCTATGCGATTAATCTCCGTAATAGCCATCGTCAAGATGATCACTCTAGAGTAAAAGCATGCGGGCTAAGAGAACGATCTTACAGAGAGAATAGTTTGGAAAGCAAGCAGTTGTCACGGCAACCCTTTACCAGTCGTCAAGTAGAATGCCCTTGACGTCAAGGGATTGTTGAAACATCTCACATCTCACGGTTATACTAGAACAACAGTTTGTTAGTCTAAACCACAATTCGTGTCGGATCAAGTGGCAATGAATGCAACTGAAACTCCAAAGCTGTCTATTACGCTCTTAGGAGCTGGTCAGGAAGTCGGAAGATCTTGCTGTGTGCTTCAATATCGCGGTAAAACTGTCGTATGCGATGCTGGCGTACATCCAGCCTTCTCTGGGATCGCTTCGCTTCCGTTCGTCGATGAGCTGGACTGGAGTACTGTTGATGCGTTGCTAGTCACACAGTGAGTATTGCTATACAGGTGACTGACGTTTTACTGACATTAAGTCTAAGCTTTCATTTGGATCACGCGGCGTCGTTGACCTACATTATGGAGAAGGTGCGGGAGGGTGCACCCGGGTGTTTCTTCGTTCCAATAGCGTGTATGTTTACTGGCTTGTTGAAATACAGACTAATTTCAAAGATGGAAACGGCAAGGTCTATATGACCCATGCTACAAAAGCGGTCTACAAGTTCATGATGCAAGACTTTATTAGAATGAGGTTTGCTTGAAATGTCCTTCTACTCTTGAACTCACTCACGAAAGTTACGTCTTTGCTTGAAAATAGCTCTTCATCTGGCGATCCTCTCTTCACCGCCCTCGACTTGTCGCTTTCACTTCCGCACATCATACCAATCTCTGCCCATCAGCAGATCTCGCCTTGCCCTGGTGTCTCTTTCATTCCGTACCATGCTGGGCATGTCTTAGGAGCTTGCATGTTCCTCATCGACATCGCAGGGCTCAAAATCTTGTACACCGGTGATTATAGCCGAGAAGAGGATCGCCATTTGGTCAAGGCAGAAGTTCCTCCAATCCGCCCAGATGTCCTCATTATTGAGAGTACTTACGGTGTCCAAAGCTTGGAAGGTAGGCCGGAAAAGGAAGAAATGTTCACTCAAGAGGTCCATGCTATTATTCGACGAGGTGGACATGTTCTTCTCCCGGCATTTGCCATGGGACGAGCGCAAGAGTTGCTGTTGATCCTGGATGAATACTGGGATCAGCATCCAGAGTTGCATAATGTGCCTGTGTACTATGCTTCCAGTCTTGCCCGCAAGTGCATGTCTGTCTACCAGACATACATTCATACGATGAACGCAAATATCCGAGGCCGTTTCGAGCGTCGAGACAACCCATTTGTTTTCAAGTGAGTTCCTTAACATGTAGTCTAAGCTCAGAATTGATCCGATATGCACGTAACCAGGTATATCTCTCATTTGCCTCACTCGAGGAACTGGGAAAAGAAGGTTGCTGAAGGGCCTCCATGCGTCGTGTTGGCGAGCCCTGGTTTCCTTCATACTGGTGCCAGTCGAGAACTACTCGAACTCTGGGCTCCTGACCCAAGAAATGGTCTGATTGTTACAGGATACTCGGTAGAAGGAACAATGGCAAGGGTATGCACCTGTATCTCCCACATCGCAAAATGTACGCATTGACAGTTCATTGCTAGGACATCATGAATGAACCAGAAGAAATTACTGGCCTCCGAGGAAATACAATTCCTCGACGTCTGTCAGTTCGGTATATTTCGTTCAGTGCTCATGTCGACTTTTCTCAAAACAACGAATTCATCGATCTCGTTGGGGCGCAGCACATCGTATGTTGTATGAATTTTCGTGGGTGGTACATTTTTAACTGGTAATATCAGGTGCTAGTTCATGGAGAACAAACCGCAATGGGTCGGCTTAGAGGCGCTCTGCAATCAAAGTATAAGGAAAGGGATGAAGACGTGAAGGTACACACCCCTCGAAACCTTGACACTCTTGAGCTCAGTTTCCGTGGAGAACGAGTCGCCAAGGTTTGCAATTCCCCTTCTCCAGGTTGACACACCCCTAACCGCTGTATTCTGTGTCTTTAGGCCATTGGCACATTAGCAGCAGAACCTCCTTATCACAACAAGGAGCTTTCTGGCCTTCTTGTGGCGAAGGACTACTCATATACACTCTTGGATCCCAAAGATCTTCGAGATTTCACTGGTCTTTCAACAAGTAATCTGATGGAAAAGGTCAGGATTGCGATTGGCTGTAGTTGGGAGCTTGTTCGGTGGCACCTTGATGGTATGTATGGAAATGTGGAGGAGGGGCGTGATAAAAGTGATAATCGTGTCATGAGGGTATGTAAAAGTCAACCTACACTACCTTCTTCCCTTACCCAGTGATTTTCTAGGTCATGGGTGCTGTCGATGTGAAGATGACAGCTGAAACTGACCTTACACTTGAGTGGGCTGCAAGTGCTAGCAATGACATGATTGCCGACTCTGTTATTGCAATTGTTATGGGCATTGATCACAGTCCTGCCTCAGTAAAACGTACGTGAAACTTACAAGCCCCTCACTGGCATAGGCCTTAATTTCCTGTTCTCAGTTACTACAAACTCTCATTCGCACTCTCATGAGGCGGAAGAGAATAAATCCTCAGCGGAGAAAGCACCACCTCATCCGCACGCCGACAACCAACTCGAACATTCACATGGGTCTGAAAGCGCGGCAGTGATACGACTTGAAAGAGTGATCAATTTTCTTGAGGCTCACTTTGGTGATGTGGACCTGATTGAAGCAAAGCCTGGAGCGGAGGGCGAACCACCAATCCCCCCGGAAATCCTGATTCAACT
>WSUA01000217.1:0-31400 GCA_019633455.1 Tulasnella sp. 419 | reverse complement strand
CAAAAAAGGAAGTAATTAATTTTCGTACCCAGACGTTCCAGTCCCCAGGGATCGGGAGTTTCTAAATGAAATCAAAGCCTAATGAGCAAAAACGGCTTCGAGGATCGCCACGCCGTCCAATGTCTTCTCACCTCGGCGATGACAGCCCCGAAAACAGTAGCCAACTGAGCATCGAGATTACTAGGACCAAGAAGCAAGCTGTGCAGAAGACATTCAGTCAGATAAGGTGAGAATTGTATGGCAAGAAGCGACACTCACTTCTATATTGCATTGAGTTGGCGATGCAAGCATGTAAGAAGTGAGTACACAAGCAACATCGTAATTGAATACAAGATGGACTCACAAAGGGAGGGAGCTGAGTGTCCATCCATCCATCATAGCCATGTCTTTGGAGTTTCCCCAGCAATTTCGGAATGTAGTGGTTGTTCTCGATCCTCGTGAAGTAGCTATAGATTCCGTTGGTACACATGGATTAGACCTAGATTCGGCGGCTAAAACTCACTCCGCCATTTTATTCCAGTTCCAGGAATTGTCACCAAACATTGACTGAATTTGATTAAAGTCCCATTTGTGCGGGATCAGGTTGATGAGCTGGGTTTATCCGGATGATGAGTGTAAGAGTCAAATACAAGAGAACGAAAAGCAGCTCACAGCATTGTGGATCACCGAGCCTCCAATAGCCGTAGCACGAGGATACCAGGTTAAATCCTGGTTGGGATCGCCGGGTGGGTAATGTTTTACATTGTAATCGAGTTGAATTTGGGGATCCTCGGAAGCACTATGGGTCAGGAGCTCAGTCAGACACGTTCACTTTACAGAAATATCAAAAGAACTAACCGGACGAGGTACAAGGGCACGGTTGTATTAACATTGACCTGTCCATGTGAAGAACATATTAGCGAAGAGTTATACCGCATGAAACGAAGGGACGTACGTGATCATGTCCAGCATCGATTAACAAGACTACATCATAAGGAGCATACGTTCAGTCAATAGCACGCGGTTTGTACGTGAATGTGTGGTCTCACCTTTCCAACCCTTGAGAGCGAGTCTGGCAGCGATGGGTCCACCTCCCGCCCCAGCGCCCGCAACAATATAGTCATATGTTGCAGTGGAACGATCTGGACAAGCGGGAAGGGCTTCTGCAGTCGTAGCATTGATAGCTGGAGCAGCTGAGACAACGCTGAAGAATGGGAGGACAAGAGGAAGAAGATATGTGAATCTCATGCTGTGAATTCAACCTGAGGGATGAAGATAGCGTTCTTGGTGCATTCTGGCGCGGTATTTGTAGACCAAGTAATTACTATTTCTGGTGAAGGTACGCGATGACGAATCTTAAGGTCCAATTCGGTAGTTGATGCATGAATATGGTGGCTGGGTGAAGCTCATGACTACCCATCCGACTCTTCGCGTGGGCCAGATGATGGGGTGCGGAAGATTACAATAAAGGCTGCATCCATTAAAGGCAATCATTCATATTTTGTCGGGTCATCAAGCTGATGCGTTATTCCCAGCATCAAAAGGCACAGTTCCGGTGCTGACCTGTGGCGTCGCTGCTGAGTCTAAGTCATTTTAATCTCCGCTTGAACCGTGTAATTTCTATCTTCGCACGCCTCATCTTTCAATGTGGACCATATTGGCTACTCGGCTCAGCTTCTGATTGAATTGGGCTGACCCCTATTTTCCATGCAGGCGCTGGTCATCATGCGTGATTTCCCCGCTATAATGAAAACAAAGGCACCGCTTAAGTGTCCTACCGGTCCCGTTTACGGTATCACTCTGAAGAGGCATAACTTCCATTTACAGTAGTCAACTCACTTTTCCCGGAGTTTCCTCCATCGTTTCTGTACCTATCAAAGCCTCAATGACTGCATCCAAGTAATCGAACGTTGATTCGTCTGGGAATCCGCAAATCTACGAATGGCAAAGTAGCCCAATCCAGCCAATATCTCTCAACTCAAGAGCACCCCGTTCTACTCGGGAGCCTGTGAGAATTATGCTCGTGAGTGGCGTTGTGATTCGCGCAAGCCCCCTGCTGATCTTCAGAAACTGATGAAAGGTTCATTGCCTTCCTAAAATAGCAGAAATGGAAGATCGGGTTCGCAGGGGTACGCCCGACGATCTACTGCGGTACCAAGCCATCGTTCTTTACACGTGAGACTCCGCCCGACAAATTGGCGTCGGCCGCTGGCTTGCTCGTTCCCGAAGTGCAGATGCGATAGTTCGTCTCATTCTTTGCCATCCAATTCGGTAATGCCTAATATGGTGCAAATCTTATCTTTATTTCTAATGATCGGTCCGATGCTTCCGTGCAGCAGATTCCAGTACTCGAAATGGGCAAAATGATCAAGTCTTCCATTGAAGCCCCCCTTGTCAAGTCGCTGTCATCGGGTTTCAGGTTGATTATGGCCGACCATCGTACCAATTTAGCAATTGGAACAAGTAACTTGCCTTCCCAAAGGTTACAAATGTGTGCTCGATTTGGTTGCTATTGGTCAATTTGAAGGAGCACCTCGTTACACTACTGGTTTTCAGGAAGTTACCCGCTCATCGAGCGATCTTGAATGAGCTCCAACGTCGCCGTCATCGGGTATTCGATGCGCACAAGGAAATCCAGTATACGAAAAGCATCTCTCTTCTGCTCTGTTGAATTCGGAAGGTTATGAATGAGTGACTGTTAAATACGGAGTCGTGCTCGACGATCACTCTGAAGGGGTATCCAACTTATCGTCTTGTGTCTCATCTGAATATCATCCAATACGTCTAATATGTGGACCCCTGCTCCACTCCTTGCGTTTTCGCAGCTCTTCAGCTTTCAGAGCAATTCAGTTGTCGAGAACTCTGTTCAACAGGTCTACGAGCTGCCTCGCTTCGCGGCAGAACCCGGCGTAGGCTCTTTACCGTCTTGTAGTGATCCAACTATCAAGGCCAACATCGAGAAGTCGCAGTATCAGTATCTTGTAATCGGTAAGCTGTTTCAGAGGTCACTGGGCAGTGCATGGGGAGACTAATATCGTATTTTCAAGGTGCTGGTGCCGGAGGTGGCACAGTAGCTGCTCGCTTGGCTAATGATGGTTATACAGGTGAAGTCTTCTGACTATTTCTTCGAACTTCCAGTTACTGATATTCTTCGCTCGTTACAGTTGGTTTGATTGAGGCTGGCAAAGGTGAGATCTTTGATAGTCTCTCGACGACTTGCATACTGAAGTTCCATTTGACTTGCAGATCATGTACGCTTTGAGATGCTTTCTTATGTCCGTCACTGATTTGGCCTTCGGTATTTCAGGTCAACATGAATACCACCATACCACTGTACCTCATTCGTGCTACGGAGGATCCTGTCATTGGTGAGCTAATCGCCTTCTACATCTTGTTTTGCTAAGGCACTTCCTCAACTTCACATGTTTCCAGCTCTCGATTACGAGGTCGACCATTATCCATACAGGAGCGCTGATGACCCGAATCGCGTTACGGCGTGGTATCCCAGAGCTCAAGGCATTGGCGGTTCAACTATCCACAATGGTGAGTCGCGACTTTCATTCAATGAGCCATAACGTCGTAAGTCTCACTTGTTTTTTTTAGCCCTCATCAATCTCATTCCACATAAATGGGACTTTGAGCAAATTAGGAAGATGTTCGACGACGATTCTTGGAGTTGGGAGAATATGGCACAGGTTCGTATTCATCCCTGGAGATCTCATACATTTGACACTGATGACGTTGATCAGTATTACACGAAAATTGAGAAGAATGAGTATATCGCTCCTGGTGTTGGACTTCCGATCGGACATGGCTATAGCGGCTGGATGGAGACTCAGACACCTCCACTCTCGTAGGTCGCGCTCATTGAATTCATGGTATGAAAGATGACGTAGTTACATTCGGTTGATCCCATAGATTGCTACAAGACTATCCAGACCAGCAACTCGGAGATATCTTCACGGCACTCACCACGAAAGGCAAACCTCCCGTCCGGAACTTTGATTACAACGACTGGAGGAACGATGAGGAGGAAGGCGGAGCTTATGTGATATTAACTAAGCAGGCTAACGGCACACGGTAAGTGGCTTAAGTCCCATCACGGCACTTAAGGGTCTAGCTAACTTCTTATTCTGATTTCCTCTTTCGCTGATGCCGTGGCCTTCATTGTGGACAGCCTTACTGTACGAGATCGTGTGGTTGATGTGCGGACGAGGTTCCCAGAACGACTGAAGCTCATTACGGAGACTATGGCTACCAAGATCCTGAGTTGTCGAACTGAGAAGGAGGAGGTGCAAGCTTATGGCGTTGAAGTTTGGATTGGACCCAATCTGTTGAATGTCGCGAGGAATTTCAAGGGCAAGGGCAAAGGCGTCAAGATGGTCAGGCAGCTGTACGCCAAGAATGAAGTCATTTTGAGCGCGGGACCGTATGAATCTCCACGTCTTATGATGGTGAGCGGCACGGCATCACTGAGGACATGTGTATCTTCTGACGCTTCTTTCGTTAGCTTTCCGGACTTGGCGATCGTGATCAACTTAGGAAGAATAATTTGACGACATTGGTGCACCTTCCCGGCGTAGGACAAAACTTGCAGGGTGAGATCAACACTCTGTTCACTAGTGAATTTTTGGTTGACAACTCACAAACAATCCTTCATCAGATCGTGTCGAAGAGACTACCGTTTTTCATCTCAAGAAAGACCACAGAGTTTTCGCTAATTGTACTTTCGGATACGACCCCGAGACTGACCCATGCTTAAACGAATGGTATACTGGCGGACGAAAGAACTTGTACTCTGCTGGAGCTGCATTGTGGGCTTGGAGTTATAAATCTAATGGTGGGTGGACCTGGGCTGACTCCGTCCTGTTTGGAGCTGACTCACTTTCTTGTCTGTGTAGCATCACTTCCTTATCGCGATGTTTGGAATTTCTGGGGGTAAGTTTCTCTGAATGAACATTGCTGACATTTTATTCTATGTCTGATGAAATACTGTAGACCTGCTCAATTCCTTGGATACTACAAAGGGTGGGGAGAGGACGCTAGAAAGGTCAAGAACGCCATGGTCAATGTTATTCTGAAAGCCCATACTGCTGCTCAAGTCAGTTATCTGTGTCTCCTTCAAATCACGATTCCTGACGACGCATTTTTGATAATAGGGTTGGGTTCGCCTCACCTCTCCTGATCCTCAAGCTCCTCTCGACATTAACAAGAATGAGTTCGTTACACCGGAGAGTTTGAAGGATCTCGAGGTCGTGAAGGATGGCATGAAGTTTACCAAGAAATGGGTCGACGAAACGCCTTTGTTCAATCAACATGTCAAGAGTATCCCATGGCCACCTTCCAGCGTTGTCACCGACCAAGATTACAAGGACTTTATCAGGGCCAATCAATGGGGTCGTACGTATCTATCTTTACCCATTCTGGATGTTGCGTTGACGACAGTTTGACTTGGGATATGCGACTTACAGATCATGCTTGCTGTACAAACAAGATTGGTGCTGATGATGGTGAGATTGTAAATGATCATGAGTTTTTGGGATCTGCCGTGCTCACTAAATTCTTTCCAGATTCAAAGGCTGTATTGAACGGTGACTTCCAAGTCCGTGGTGTAAAGAACCTCCGGATTGTGGATCTTTCGAGGTGAGTACATAATTTATTTTGGGATGATCGTTCCTGACATCGGTACCTTATTAGCTGGCCAACGATCCCTGGAATGTTCGTGACGACGGTAAGCTTATCATTTTGTACCTGCTTTGATTCAAGACTAAATGAGCTGTCAAATGTGTAGCCTATGTATATGATTGCCGAAAAAGCTGCAGAGGTGATCGGAGATTTTGCAGAGGTTCAAAATAAAGGCCCCGAGTTCCTGTAGTGGTCCCTTGTAGTGAGGACCCGTTGATTCTTGGTGTTGTTCTTTTGTGAAAAACGAAATTTGAATGCATAGTCTGATACTCTTTTTTGCCGTATGTGTGCTCAAGTCTTGTGTGTGGAAACGAGCTTATATAAGTATCAACGGCTGACCGAAGCGCAGCATGTAACGACGTAGATTTTGAGGGTAAAACCTGACGACGTGCCTCCTGAACAAACAAGTAGAATTACCATTTCGACTGGTTGTCTTGCGACTGCCCAAAACTCTTTCAAAGGTGTAACCTCTCTAGCTTTTAGAGGATGAGTCGATACGGTGACGATGACTTTGCAATACTGGTCTCTCGCGACAACCCAGCTACATTCAATCAATACTCTTCCTCCACCCCGACTGCGCCTCGATATCCTCCACAACAAAACACCGCATCATCCAGCGCAAATTACAACCTCGATCCGTTCTTTGACGATGACGACGATCAATTCTCACCGGGACGAGGAGGGATAGACACATTTGCTTCAATGTCGACGTACGGCAATGGTGGTGCAAGTGTTCCCATGGATAATCTCGATTCGACGGCTAACCTGCCGCTGGCCAAATCGGGTGTTGCACCTGCAGGCACCTCTGTTGCGAGAGGAGATGGAACAAATCAATGGACGTTTGATGATGATACTCCTTCAATATCACGCAGTTCTATATCAGACTCAAAGAAGAAGAAACAGTCTTTGGGCAAACGTTTACTGCCACAAGATTTCAAGTGGCCTTGGCAGAGAAACAAGGCTCTTCCTCCCGAACGCACAATATGGCTCAACGATGCCCCTCGTAACAGTGCCGAGGGCTACTGTTCTAATTACGTCTCGACGAGCAAATACAACGTTGTCACTTTTATTCCAAAATTCCTTGCTGGTGCGCCAAGCGGTTATCTCATTCTCACTGCTCCCAACTCAAACACACTTTACAGAACAATTCTCAAAATACGCCAACGTATTCTTCCTTTTCACCGGTAGGTAGGGGTTTAGTGGCTGGCCGATGTGTCCTGATCGTGCACCCCAAGCCTTCATCCAACAGATACCTGGTGTTTCCCCAACAAATCGTTACACCACAATAGTCCCCCTTGGACTTGTACTTTTAGCCTCAGCGTTCAAAGAGACGGAAGAAGATCTGGTGCGTCGGTCAAAAGTGTAATTAATTAACCGAATTCGCCGCTCATCTCTATATCCTAGAAACGACATCAATCCGACGCCGAACTCAACGCCCGAAAAGCCCAAGTTCTCAGTGAGAGTGGAACTTTTGTCGACCAACGCTGGAGAGAGATCAGAGTTGGCGATGTAGTTCGTCTTCAATCAGATGACTTCATCCCAGCAGATTTGATCCTCTTGGCCAGTAGTGAGCCGGAAGGCTTGTGTTACATCGAGACAAGTAATCTCGATGGTGAAACAAATCTCAAAATTAAGCAAGCTAACACTCAGACGGCCAAGCTTACTGCACCTCACCTCGTCGCCCAACTCAACGGATACATGAGATCGGAACAACCGAACAACTCACTCTACACGTATGAAGGAACAATGGTTCTGAATACGAATGGAACGGAAAGATCAATCCCTATGAGTCCAGATCAGATACTCTTGCGCGGTGCACAACTACGTAATACACCCTGGGCGTATGGATTAGTGGTATTCACCGGTCATGAGACGAAGTTGATGAGGAATGCAACGTAGGTTTTTCGTGCGTTACACGCTTGATTCTCTCGTTTGACCGTTTTGACATTTCAGCGCCACACCGATCAAACGGACTGCCGTTGAGCGACAAGTCAATGTTCAGATAGTGTTTCTGTTCATTCTTCTTATTGTGTTATCTTTGGCGTCGACCATTGGAAGCAGTATTCGAACGGTGTGTCTACCAGGCATTTTTGTGGTTCGGGAGGCTGATATCTTCCTTTAGTGGTTCTTCTCCGCAAATCAATGGTACCTCCTCCTGAAAGAGAATCCAACCAATAAAGGTTTGTTTTTCTAGACGATCAATTATTCACATGGGTATTAACAACTCTTCCTACAGCTCGGCAGTTTGTTGAAGGTGTGTTCCCTTCAAAACCAACGGCTAGGATAGACCTAACCCATATACGAAACAGATATCCTCACCTTTGTAATCTTGTACAACAATTTGATTCCAATCTCGTAAGTTTACGTCCCTTGTAAGATGAAGGGTCGTACTAAATTCCTTTTAGGCTCATTGTTACTATGGAAGTCGTCAAATTCCAACAAGCCCAACTCATCAACTCGGATCTAGACATGTACTACGCCAAAACCGACACTCCTGCACTTTGTCGGACTTCATCGCTGGTCGAAGAACTCGGTCAGATCGAGTATATATTCTCGGACAAAACTGGTACACTCACGCGGAACGAAATGGAGTTTCGACTGTGTTCGATTGCAGGCGCAAGATACTCTGAAACGGGTGCCGATTCATCCACTGATGACGAGTCGGGAGAGGGTACTAGGACATTTGCTGATTTGAAAGGTTTGGCGGGAACTGATGGGAATGGTGGATATAGTGGAGCTGGAGGGGGCAAGGAGGCTCTCGTCGTGAAGGAATTCCTGACTTTGCTTGCTGTCTGTCACACCGTCATTCCGGAGCGGAAAGGCGACAAGATTGTGTATCAGGCCAGTAGTCCTGATGAAGCAGCCTTGGTCGCTGGAGCAGAATTGTTGGGGTACAAATTTCATGTCAGTCCTAGTAAAAGTTTCATTTGTGCTTTACTACTGGCTGATACATTCTTCCTCCCGATAGACGCGCAAACCGAAATCGGTGTTTGTCGAAATGAACGGGACATCTCAAGAGTTTGAGATTTTGAACGTTTGCGAATTTAATTCGACCAGGAAACGAATGTCGACTGTCGTTAGAGGACCTGATGGAAAGATCAAGCTTTATTGCAAGGGAGCTGATACTGTCATTCTTGAACGACTTGGACCAAATCAACCTTACACGGAACAGACTTTGCTACATCTTGAGGTGAGCGGCTTCAGCTGCAGTCCTTATTTCGGATTCTCTGACATTGTTTGATAGGACTACGCAACTGAAGGTCTCCGAACTCTTTGCATCTCCATGAGAGAAATCCCCGAAGCTGAATACAAGACCTGGTCCGTCTTGTATGATCAAGCCGCCGCTACGATAAATGGTCGAGGTGAAGCTTTGGATCAAGCAGCTGAACTGATCGAGAAGGAGATGTTCCTTTTGGGTGCTACTGCTATCGAGGACAAGCTGCAGGAGGGTGTGCCTGATACAATTCATACTCTGCAAATGGCTGGTATCAAGGTCGGTGGAATTGTTTGTAGACCAGACTTGGTTATTGATATCTGGATTTTCAGGTCTGGGTTCTTACGGGAGATCGACAAGAGACTGCTATCAACATTGGTTTGTCCTGCCGACTGATTTCTGAATCTATGAACTTGGTAAGCCAAGTTGTTACTCTTACTGATCGCAATCCGTACTGAGCGTGAAGTACAGGTCATTGTCAACGAAGAGAACGCCCATGATACTAAAGAGTTCATCACCAAACGACTCAACGCCATCAACAACCAGCGGAAAACAGGAGAACAGGAAGATTTGGCACTAGTCATTGGTACGTCAATCGCGCCGTTGAAACATACTTTATGTTAACAAAGTTGCATTTGCAGATGGAAAAAGTCTCACGTTCGCACTTGAGAAGGATATCTCGAAAACGTTCCTCGAACTTGCTGTACTTTGCAAGGCTGTTGTTTGCTGTAAGTCGTGTGTTTCCGCTGCGTAAGGGGGATCCAGCGACTAACTTCTTGGTTTAGGTCGTGTTTCTCCGCTGCAAAAAGCGCTTGTGGTGAAGCTGGTGAAGAAAAACAAAAAGGCAATTCTACTTGCTATTGGTGACGGTGCAAACGATGTGAGCATGATTCAGGCTGCTCACGTGGGAGTGGGTATCAGTGGTGTCGAGGTACGAAAGATGTCTTTTTCACATGATTAGGAATGATCTAACCAAGTGATCTCTAAAAGGGTCTTCAAGCAGCTCGGTCTGCTGATGTAGCCATTTCACAATTCCGGTATTTGAAAAAGCTTCTTCTCGTCCATGGTGCCTGGAGCTACCAGCGTCTTTCAAAACTCATTCTCTGTATGTCTCCTTATTCCAAGGCATTTGCTTCATTGCTGAGTTTATCCGATTTCAGACTCATTCTACAAGAATATTGTCCTTTACATGACCCAATTCTGGGTAAGTGAAATATCGGTACCATCCATTCCTCGTACTAATGATTATTCCCATCAGTATTCGTTCTTTAATAACTTCTCTGGTCAAATCGCCTACGAATCCTGGACCCTTTCGTTTTATAACGTTATCTTCACAATTCTTCCCCCACTCGTCATTGGTATTTTCGATCAATTCGTGTCGGCCAGAATCTTGGATCGGTATCCTCAGCTTTATACCCTGGGCCAGAAGAATGAATTCTTCACCCCTTGGGCATTCTGGATGTGGATCTTCAATGCATTCTACCACAGTCTGGTGAGAGAATAGCCCCTATGATCATGAGATTGTTGAGCTCACAACATTGGCGATGCAGCTCCTCTTTGGCTTTTCGTTGATTTTGTTCTGGGGAGATTTGAAACTTGCCGATGGTCTTGATAGTGGACATTGGTTCTGGGGAACGATGCTGTACTTGGCTGTACTGCTGACGGTTCTTGGCAAGGCAGCATTAGTTTCAGAGTAGGTACTAGCTTACAATTGCGTTACTTGGTTACTGACAAACTCTCTCCAAGTCTTTGGACCAAGTACACTGTTGCTGGTGAGTGATGATAGCATTTAGATTTGTAACACGTAGCTGACTAGATGATCTTCAGCTATGCCCGGTTCATTCATCTTCACCATGATTTTCCTCCCAGTTTATGCCCTAGTGGCTCCCGCTCTCAACTTCTCAACGGAATACGCCAATATCGTGCCAAGGTTGTGGAGCAACTCTATTTTCTACTTTACAATTATTCTCTTGCCTTTCGTGTGTCTCATAAGAGACTATGTTTGGAAATAGTGAGTCCCGTTCTGCACAAGGTTGTAGCATTCTTACTGATCCATATCCTGCAGTTATCGTCGTACATACAACCCCGCTTCTTATCATATTGCACAAGAGTTACAAAAGTACAACATTCCTGATTATCGTCCGCGACAAGAACAGTAAGCACTATCACTTGCTGGGCCGAATATGTACTAACGTTCATGACTCAAGATTCCAAAAGGCGATCAAGAAAGTTCGAGCAGTTCAACGTATGCGTCGAAATCGTGGATTCGCGTTCAGTCAAACAGAGGATGGTGGTCGGCAGGATCAGGCCCGGTTGATTCGAGCTTACGACACCTCACAATCTCACGCCAAACCTTCAGGCTTGTAATTTATTGCATGTAGGAAGGTTTATTTTGTTCAATTGGGGTTTTCGATTTTCTTCCACCGCTTCGTTGGTCGGATTTTCTCGTCATTCGCTTATCGTCTTATTGATACCATGAAGGCATACATTGTTTCATTGTAGTACTACTTATTCATTTTGAATCACACTAGACTTTTTTGCCAGAAGGGCTATTCACAATAATTAAAGGTGTGCAAATTAAGGATGGAGAGCTACAATAATAATTACAATGGGTATACATTAGAGATCAAGCTTGAAACAACATAGGAGATGGATTAGAAACCCCACACGAGCCCATCTTCACGATCACCGCCTATGCGAACGAGATTGGTCTTTTGATTTGGTTCCCAATCCTGACCAGCAAGTCGCTTCACAACACTCTCCACCACCTCGTATCCTCGAAGACTCATGACGCTCAAGGCAGCGTCATTGATCCCATGGCTACCTTCGCACATTCCCTGAAGGTATATACCAGCTTTGAACTTGGAGTCATTGGCAACGAGCGAGTAATCACGTCGGATGGTGAGAGGGAAGAGAGCATCTTTGAATGAAGGTTCAAGTAGCTTGACTTGTGTTGTCCGATTGTAGCCAACAGCGACGAACAGCACGTCAAAATTGTAGGTGATGTCTTCTTGGGTCATCCTGTTCTTGGCCCTGACAGTGACACCTTTGTCATCCGCTTTGACGCTTTGAATGTTTGTATTGGGAACAATTCGATGGCGTGCAGGTTTGCCCATAGCAACTAAAATGCATAACGTTATTACCGTGGTTCCCAGTAAGAGGATCATTGTACTCACTCTGTTCGTACTTGTGCTTGAAGAGATCGGCGATAGTCATTTCGTGGACTATACCGACAGCCGTGTTCTTCATTTCACCCAGGATATCAAGCTGCCGCTCTTCCGGGAGGTTGAAGTAATAGTCTACACCGTCTGGATTGTAACTAAGAGATATGATCAGTTGGTTAGATGGGGCTTCTGTGAGATTGATGACTTACAGCTCATTGATGAAAGGAGATATATCAGCTGGACGCAAAGCACTTTTCTTGACCAACAACTTGGTTTCATTCTGAGGGAATCTTGTTGCAATGTGCTTGAAAATCTCAGCACCAGATTGACCAGCCCCTACAACACCAATATGCTTGGCATCCGCGGGAATCTCAGTGAAGAGGTATTGAGACGAGTGTTTCACTCGAGGATGATCGGCGGGGAATAGGTCCGGCATCTTGGGTTGTGCGCCTGTTGAAATGACCAAATTTCGGGTCAAGTACGAAGTGAGCTCCCCAGTGGTCGGATCCTTTGCTGTAACCTTGAGAATCTCAACGGTGCCATTGTTCTCCTGGAGGAAGTACGGCTCAACGGAAACGGCCTCGGAACTGTATGTGACATGGTCCCGGAAGTGATCAGCCGCCCATGACATGTAGTCGTTGTACTCTTCTCGCAAAGGAAGGAAGGTGTAGAGATTCGAGAAGGCGACGAGGCGTCCTCGGTGCTTGAGATAATTCAAAAACGAGAAGTGCGAAGTGGGGTCGCGCATGGTGACGAGATCCTTAAGGAAAGACACTTGCATCTGCATAAGTTGAAGCATTCAGAAAACGAAGAAGCAGTAAGAAGATGCATATGCATACCTTATAACCCGGAATTGTCATACCTGGAGCAGGGTAAATACTTGGTTGAAGAAAATGGATTCGTTCGCATACCTAGATGCCAGCCAAATTGCGGCTGTTTCTCGATGAAATGTGCTTTAATGTGTTTTGCATTTGGATTGTCATGCAAAGCCACGGCGACTGCGAGACCAGCTGGTCCTATACCACATGTCAACGAGATATCTAATGATATGCACCAGAACTTCTTACCAAAACCAACGACAAATAGGTCGAAGATATCATTGTTGTTGTTAGAAGCAGTAGAAGTAGCAGAACGATTGACTGGGACGCCCATTATATGAAATTAGGTTGTTAAAGTAGAATTAGTAGAAGTGATGAAAGCTAGTTGATTAGGTGTAAGTGGATGAGATTGATGCTAGTTACGACCAGATTCAACGAGCTTATAAGTCACTGCATGACGCCTGCGGATGTTCTATCGAGTCCGTTTGCTGACCGATAATGATTAACTCTACCCATACTCGCTGGTCCACTTTGTCATCAAAATCGTACAAAATTAGCATGTCTCAGGGCTTACCAGTTGGGCGACTCAGTTTGTTGCCGAAACATCCGTAATAGCTTGAGAGACCATGCACAAGGGGTCTGTACGGGCCGTGAATGCTACGGGCTAACCGAGACTAGATTGAGAGAATGTCAGCGACGTGACCGCTTACGGCGTATCTTAAGCCGGTTCTTGAGGTCAATCGGGTCAAATTTCACTCCTTGATAGAGTTGGAGTGAGAATGCTTTGTACCATTTCCAGACACGGAGGTTGATTGAGCGTGTGCGTCGAATGACGGAGGGTACTGAGGTCATGGAAGGAATCACACAGAGGCTGATGTTTTGCACTTAGTCCAACGGCTGTTAGGCGCTCCAAATGCGCCAATAATCAATCGTTCCAAGCTTGGAGTAGGAAACTCGAGCCATGCAGCCTTTGGCGATACCGTGACGGCGAGTGGTATCAGTCGCCAAAGGCGTGAGGAGTGAACAAGTGACGGCAAGGCGGCATGAATCTTGCGCTTCAGACAATGACACTAGTCCCGGCGGCTCCACGCTGGAATGACAGCTGTGGTATTAGAGAGATAGTGTGTTAAGCCAGTGTGCTTGAGTGGAGGCACCATCTCTCCACGTCGACAATCAAACACCCGGCGGTTGTTCCCGCGTGGCGATTCGACGTCACTTTTCCCTCAACCCCACCAAATCGACTGTGAAAGAGTTATTTTGACTTTACAAGCTTTACCTTCTCAGTGCCAAAAATATATTCCATGAGAGTCATATTTTTGGGGGTTCAGTTCCGATTGTCACAGAAGGGCCTCTAACATGCATTCATGTTCACACTGTGGAACACTATCACAGGCTCTCAAGGATATGGGATTGTAGCTGAAGAGTTGAAGTATGACTAATACTCAGCCTGGCGATGGATATAAGCTCGAGTCCCGTCGGCATCATGAAGCTCATCTGCACGTCTTACACAGATGTCTCCCTCAGTTGCATTGCTCAAGGAATCCACACCCGCTTTTGCTCCTTCCATCAAAGCAGATGTCAAAGCAAGGGCCATCCATCGACTTCTTTCCGATCTTCAACAAAAGAGCTACCAGTTCTTTTGCCCAACTCCCGAAACTCAGGAGATTTCTATCAACAAACGGATCCAACTCTCGGAGAAAGAGCTGCTGACGGCGAAGTCGGTTCACGACATTTGGGGCTGGAGCATTGCCACAGAGGAGTAAGTCACTATGCTACATGGGTATTGGACACTGTACTCACCCCTATTAGGTCTGAGACATTCCACTCGAGGGAGTTGATTGACCAGCTTATTGCTGCCGGAGTCCTTACTCGGGATAAATTGGCATCTGGTGTACTTCGGCCCCAAATTAGGGTATCTTGCTTGTATTCTGAAGGAGCTGGCCCCAATTACTATGTTCATTCATCATGGCCCACAGACACTGTGGACGCTGTCTTCTTTGGTGAGTTCACAAATCTAGTTGATAGAACACCCAGCGTCTGACTGTCGTGTCTTGATGAAAGGCCCCGATTCATACCGCTACATTCGCTACATGTCGAGTTTGTCTCGTCACATCCCTAATCCTTCAATAGCAATCGATATGTGCACTGGTGCAGGTGTTGGTGCTATTCACTTGGCTCGCATGTACCCCAATGCAAAGGTATACGGCCTGGATATCAATCCAAAGGCTCTGGAGCTTGCCTCGATCAATGTGGCTCATCAGATGCCAAACAACAAGATCTCTCTGGTTCTCTCAGATGGGTTCTCCGCAGTTGCAGACGAACTGCGTGATCAGGTTGACATCGTCGCAATTGATCCTCCTTTCATCGCTGGAGATGAGAGGACTTACGCTTCTGGTGGACCAACAGGAATTGAACTCACCCTTAGACTGCTGACGGAAGCTCGGGATGTGCTACGAGTAGGGGGGGAACTTTGGGCACATATGGCAGCACCTATTACATTCGACGGAAGGGATAAATTCCGTGAGTCGCTGAGAACCCTTTGTGGATTTGAGGTTGTGGAGTACGATGTAGGCTCTTCATATCTTTGTGCCGTGAGCGATACACTAGCTGAACTTCATTTTCACACAGGTGATTGATGTCGACATCTTCGGAACTGACATTGCGGATCCCGCGTCCTACAAAGATATTGGTCGTTTAGCGGCTATTGGCCTTGTTCTCAGGAAGCTTTTCTAGTACTTATTCACTATCTCATGTTCTGGTCTACCTTGGTTTTGTTTTGTACGCTTTGATAGCTTCGAAAACACGGAACAAGGCGCTGTATTTTACTCGGTATTGGAAACTGACTGCTAATGCTAAAGTGTTACGAAGGTTAAGCATTGCAAGGGATTGACCAGATATGTGCTACTATTGGGTGTGGGCACCATTCCCGTTTTGTTACATTAGACTTAACTAATTTGGAGAGGTGCTGTAATTTGAGTGGGGGTTTTGCCCAGCCAGAACACAGTATGTGGAGACAATGCATCTGTTGTCATCATGCCTACAAAAGATACTCTACAGGTTTTAGACCTATCCCAAGCATCATTTGCTTGGAGGGATCAGGGTTGGCCACCATGTATCTACCAACTTGCGATCATAACCGATCACAATTGGCTCCCCAGCACCTGCTGGCCAAGGGATACTCTCGTTACGCATCGATGGGTAACACACTTCACCATCATTACCCGCCCAGTCGAAGTCAACAACTTTCAAGCATACACCACCTTCCACTGCGCCGGAGGTAGACGGAGAGCCCTTCGTATCGACTTTAATCATGAGGTTATTAGCTCGTAGGTCACCATGGACAACACGCTCATTCTCCATTATGGTGAGAAGATGGTCAAGCGCAGTCCAAATATCGTTCTTGTACTTCCCTGCATCATGAGACTCGGCAAAGTCATGCAACGTCTTCCAACCCTCACTTGGGGAAGACGTGGACAGAGGTGCAAGATACTCCATAACGTACGCCGTTGGGGCACCATCGAGATGACAGTAACCATGAAGGACCGGTGCAAGTCCGTGCTTCACCAATGTTTGGTGGACGTTGGATCCATATTGACTGTTGACGAGTTTGACTACCCGATGAGCCTTCGAATTGCCCTCAGGAACGGTAGCCAGGAAGAGGAGGGGTTTAGAAGAACTCTGATGCAGAGGGCTTTCGAAGGTTAGAGGAACTTCGTCTTGTGAAGATAGAGACTTCAAAGTTAGAGGCTTGAAGGATGGGTATACTCGAGGAACCTTTGGATTGAATTTTTGGGGTTTCTCAATTTCTCGTTGGGAACTGGCGTTGGGAACCACGCCCAGTTGATAAAAAAAACCCACAATGATGAAGCAAAACATACATACCTGACGAGTATACCGACTGCTTCTTTCAGTGCATAAAGGAGGCCAGCAAGATCTTGCTGGAGACCGTCGAGCATGTCAAAGAGCATGATGTACGGCTGCAGCAATGGTTGAACAATGGTCGATACTCCGTCCCAGAAACCGCCCGCGATCAAGAGGACAGGGCCTTGACAAAAGATACTCAGACGTAGAAAATTAGGTCGCATACAAGTTACATACCGATCAGACAAAGAAGAAATGTTGGTGCACCACGCTGGAGGAGCACGTGGTCGTTGTTATCACGGAGTCTTGCGATGTATATCTGATAATCACGTGCAAGCTGCAAATAAGCATCATGACCTTCACCAAGTTCAACCTTGACTTCCCGAAAGATACAAATAATCCCCTCCATGGAAAGGCAGCCATCAACATATGCGCTGTGTATTTCGCTTTTCGCTGAAATAGACTGTTGAGACCATTGGCCGGGTGAGAAGAAGGATCCTATGCAATCTTGAAAGCGAGCTGAACGCTCTTTTTCTTTGAGGAATGCCTCTCCCATTTGATCGCATAGATCATAGGCAACTTGAAGGGCGACATTTGCTGCTACTGTGTCTTTGGGTAGTGGAGCTTTCGCCATTAGTCGAAATTGCCGGAAGACATCCGCCAGGATCCATAAGGGGAGGCCATGTTTCTCTTTGGGCCGGAGACATAGGATAGCGTTCTCCTTCTTCTGCCATTCATGCCAGACATGAATATGATTATAAAGTGATGGGGATGGAGCGGCTTTCGTGGATATCAGGAGGGCTTCATAGAGTTGGGCTACGTTCTGGGCGCCTTCAATGACTTCTTCTATTATCGCCCTGGATGCATCAATTTGCTCTGAGAGACCATAGGTATATCATCTAATATCTGAGCTATGTGAAAAAGGATGGAACTTACTATGCGTGAATTGTTGAGGCCATTCATCCGGCAAATCGAGGGGAATTCGAATACCTTTAAGGACGGCCTCTGAATACTGTTTATCGCTCGAGATGATTTTCTTGACTATTCTGATCATGCAGAGGCGATCCTCTTCAAGTAGCTCCCAATTTTTCGCAGTCCTGATGAGCGTCTTGTCCTCGAGAGCATCTAGTAGCGATGTGGCTTGTTTCAATAATTCTTCCCTCAAAGGGTCGCTCCCAGATTTCTTCGTGCGTTTTGCGGTCGAGCTTTCAACAGATTCATCGGCTTTACGTTTGCTGGCGACTCCAGCGGATGTAGACGATGTAGACATTGCGGTGGTGAGGTTGTGGCGCACTGAGATACCCGGATTTTGTCGTTGTTTGCTCGTGGCAAACCCAACTTCGAGAGACCAGGAGGTCAATCCGAAGAGCACGCAGTCTTCAGACAGATATGAACAACATGCTTCAGATTCCGTATTTCCAGGTAGCTAATTATTCTATCGCGCTCGCAATGAATTCAGACCTCGTCGTTATGCCCTCAAAAAGTCGCCATTGCGACCTCAGGTTAACACTCGCATGGAGTTCACGTTATTCGATGGAACGCTAAAGGTCAACCTACCAATTTCTCGAGTGCCGACCGCTCTGGCTGTGGGCAGTAGTTACCCAAATTTGGAATACGAACATACTCCCCTCCATGTTGATCACCATATGACAACGACCCCGTCCAAAACCCAGACGCGGAAACCGTCTGCCCCGCTCAAGAGCCCTCGCACGTTTCTACTTGGAACGAAGTTGAAGTCGCGCAACCCCTTCCTGGCACATCTTCTGTCGCGCCTGCTCATGGTGGATACGTTAGCTCTGCGATCGATGTTCAAGTCCCTAATACCAAGACAGTGATGTCGCCCGAGGACGCACGTCTGTACAACTTGGACCCCTTCTTGTTCCACTATAGGAAAGAACTTCACACAAGATTGCAGTGCGACCAGTACATTACTAAGGCTCAATGGGACTGGTACAATTCCCCCACCTCAATTCCCCTTCCAACCACACTAGAGGTTGCTGACTTGCTCGATAGGGCGATGATCAAGCCAATTTTGACTCCTAGCTGACCAGCGAGAGCTCTTCCTTGGATTCGTCCCCATTGGTCCCCCCTCTCCTGTGTCGGTTGTCGTGCAATCGGCAAGCGATATTAGCCCCAAAGTCCCTATCGCTGATGCCATTCCTATGTATGTCCTCTTCGTCGCACAGTATATAATAGTGTCTGATGTCTTTTGATTCAACTTGTAGGGATACATCAGGACCTTGCGCCTTGGCTAGCCCATCTGGCGCTCTTATAGTAAGTCGCACTCAAATAGCTTCCATGGTATTGAAGCTAATCAGAGACACTCTTTTAGCTCGGCAATTCCACCGCTGACGTTGCAGCTGCCAATTCCGACATCATTCCGACACACCTCCAATCAAGCACCATTTCCAACGTCCAGCTGGACCCGAAACCCGATCGGCCAGTCAAGCCTGTTGGAAGGAAATATCTAGGTGGCAGGTGGATTCAACAACTACCACGTGTGTCATAGAATTGTATGTGCTTCTTTGATCCGTCTTACCTACCTGATTCCAACGACTATCTCAGTTTGGTCTCATTTATCCTTTCAGTTATTTTCTTTGTTTTACCGGTGCCGAGTTATTGTTATGCGACAATGATAAGATTAATTCTGGGTAGTACGAGGTAAAGCACTTCATTTTATCTCCAGGTTTACCCATCACTGACTTCTATAGTGCCAGTTTTGTAGATTTCAAGTCGTTGCTTCATGAGAGCCAACCATCCCAGGCTGTCAAGATCTATAGCATGGTGCGTATCCCAACATCAGTCAGACCAGCTCACCTTCCCTCTGAGGACTTATCCCTATACCGGTTTGGACCCCAAGGCAAAGTTAAGAGGTGGACAAGTGTCTATATTGCCTTTGTCAGTCAAAGAGAAACTGAACTGTGTCCGGTCTCCCCTCCCTCTTGACCTCTTGGACCTGCGGCCGCAAGGGTATGGGAAGCAGATCCTCCATCACCAGTCGCTTTAAAGCTTAGGGGTAGCAGTCCAATGGGGATTGCAACGACCTTTAAGCATGCGTGGATAGATGGAGCTGCTTTGGCCAGCAGGCACAAGATGTCAGGAGGTTGGTGGAAAGGATTACGGCGAACGGAAAAGCTCCGAGGTCGGTGGGCGGGTTGGTGTTGATTGATGCCGAGGTGCATGACTTGGTATACCGCCATGCCGTGGGTTAGGAGAGTTAGGGAAGGTTTGGCGCTCTGTGCTGCAGCGATAGAGAAGGAAGCATTACCTATTTGTACAAAGTCCCAGTCTTCACTTGGTCATTGTCAGGTAACCATAACTCGCTGGATGTATTCTGCCTAGCACCGGTATTCTCACTCCCTTGGTTTTTTTGTCTGGTTTCGACCTCGCTTTTGTCACCTAATTCAAGTCCTCAGACTTCGAATAGACTTCTTTCAGAGGATACACTGAGATTCCAGCCTTCATCAGGCTTATTCTAGTTTAGTACCCGTACATTAATGATTGACTCCAGTTTCCCTCCTTGGGAACCATTTCTATGGTGAAATGATGGCAGTAAAGTTATGTGCACCCGTTATGGCACACCGACATCGATTTAACAATGAATAAATGTTGATATTTTATCCTGAGGACCCACATAATATAAAGTTTTCCTAGACTCCTCCGTTCAAAGGATCCTGGAATTCATAACAAGTGTAACCTCCCTTGGTGGTGAGGAGATCGGATATTGTGACATTTGGAGCTAGTCCATTAGTCATCAAAGAATCAGTCACTTGGACTTCTGGTGGTAGGCCTTGAGGATTGGTCTCATAGAGGGTGATGTTTTTCTGTGTTCCACCCCCAATCGCGTAGGTGTTTGCTGGATCGTAATCCTTCCATTTTTGCCAAATTCTGTCAATGTTCTGGAAAGGTGGCTGTCAGCGCTCATTACATGTAATATCATCCAAAGCACTTACATTGTGTAACAAGAAGAAAACAGGATCTTTGGTGAAAATGAGCGCTGCTCGGATTCAACCATGGCAAGCCAGGACATACCATTGGGAGCATGTGAGTTATTGGCAATATCCCCTCCATCCGCTGTGCCTTCACCAAGAGATGCACCGAACTGTGTCACCCCAAATTGGAAGTGCATTGCGCTATGAAGCCCTTGACATCGATGTCCTTCGATAGCTACTTGAAATCCAAATGGGTCCCCTTTGAAGCCCTGGATCATTGCGGTGATCTTCTCTGGGGTGACGGTTTCGTTGGCGTATAGAGTTGGTTCATCGAAGTCAAATGGGTAGATTCCGTTATGAGAGAATGGCTGCTCCTGATAGAGTCGCTTCACTTCATGAGGGCTTTGAAGTATCGTTAGCAGCTGAAGAGCCGGCGGTAATAAAGGTATCATACGCTGGATAGTTTCGCTTCACATTTCTGAACGCTCCGTCAATAACAGTTCCTCCAGTCGCTCTGAAAGAATACGGATATTCAATTCCATATCATCACGAAAAGGGTGCATGGCTTACACAGTTCCCCAGGTCCCTAAGCCGTATACGGGATCAGAATCGAATATAGGCGAGTGTTTAATGTCCGCCACATCTTTTGGGCATAACTTTAGCCAGGAAGGAGAAGTATATTGTAACTAACGTACCAAGGGTCCAATCCCAGTACGGTAAACCGTACTTGTAAGAGCATTCAGTCCGGAGTGCATTTTCAAACGCCTAGCGTCGAAGTTCGGTTGTCAATGGAAACGTTATCGATACCATTTCAAATAGCTCACGTAGAGATACATCCTGTGCCAGTACAAAAATGATCCGACGAAGTGCGTTCTGCCGTTGGTATCCATGTGACTGTGGAATAATCATCAGAGACACGAATAACAACTTTCAAACGGATTTATACTTACGAATAAACAAAATCATCGTATAGGGATCGTTTGTGTCTTGGCAAAACTGGTACGATAGGCCCAGTCCATCCTGTGGCATAGAATTTATCTGAACCAGGTTTATTTCCAAGGCACTAACGTAAAACATTAGCTTAGTGCCCAGAAATCGTATACTACCATTACATCACATACCTTTACGGCATCTATGAAGGCCTTCTTCTCCTTTTTCGGCATATCTCGCCACTCTTTGCGGATAACTGGTTTCTTGCATTTTGGCCACTTGGGGCGGCGATCACTGGCGTTGACAGCCACTCCAACTACCGAAGATGCCAAAGAGATCAGGAAAGCGAAGAGGATGACGCCCCTCATGGTCGGCCTAGGGGTAGAGATTGCCTGGTGTCACTTGAGTGCTATAGTCGGCCCATTTAAAGCAGACGGATTGAATGTACGTATGTTTCGATCCCCATGAGCGTTCCAGGCTGGGAAGTGACTGCAATGGCGCCTGGTCTTGAGATGATGAGATGAACTATAGGTGAGAGTCGGGAGTAATAAAATATTGACTTTCGACGGAGCCAACTCAAAATGAGCGGCTATTCCTAGACTATCGGGTGAAAGCTGATGTCGTACTCGAGAACTCCCATGTATTGTCCACCGTCGTATTGAGAGCGGCGACCAATCTCGGACATCCATTGAATTGACACTCCACGTGAGGAATTTCCCGGGTTCGGAAACCCCTCTTGCACTGTCCCCGATATATACGGCTTGAATTTCTGAATTTAGTTACACGGTAATGCTTTTGAGACGAATAGAAATAGACTCGTGCGAAGGATACTATGTGATGCCTTCCTACGCGGGTTTTCAACTGCACTATCACCGCTGGGTCGGCTGAGGTAATCACACGGTTGCTTCGGCAGACGAAGTCAATGGCGTGGGGAGCCCAAAATAGGAAATGAATAGAACAGATGAAATATGTCGACAGAAGATGGTTATTATGGGCTTGATGCCATGGGCTTGACCTCATAAGAACGTCTGTAGTGCTCGTCGATAGCGTCGAGATAGTATGAACCTGGCCATAGATTCTTGAGTGGGCCTTCTGGATTTAAGCCAGGAGCATTGTGATTGCGCTCCCGTATCTGTTACCGAGGGAAGCGTGAGTATTGCGGGTTCGGTGAGATCAAGGGACCCACTTACCCCCATAGCGAGGCTATATTCTTGACAACTTGAGACCTTCATCTGACTCAATCGCCTTTGTAGATCGAGTTTCTCCCGAATCACGTCGGTAGCTCCTACAACCCGGAGCGCAAAAAAGCTAGCGGCGCAACCCCCTCCAAAGGCGAACATAGCAATTCTTTTCCCCTGAAGCTCTTGAGAAGATATATTGCCGAGGAGAGATGCCAGTCCAGCGTATAGAGACCCAGTGTACATGTTACCGCATCTTTTTGCGCAGGCAAGGGAAGGACCCACGCGACTCTTGAACAGTTCAGTATGCTCGCTAAGGGCGAGGAACGACTTCTCAATCAACTTCGATGAAACGGAGGCCGATGAGGGAGTAGAAAGGATTTCCTCCTGATTGTTTAATGCGGTGAATAAGGGTGATTGAGAGTTAGATAGGAAATCGTTGTACAGCTGATCAATATTGCTCAATTAGTCAAGAATTAAAGGAGCCACGAAATCAACATTACCAGTCGCGCGAATCCTTTCCTGACGAGCTTGCAATAGGGGTTATGCAAGACGGTGAAATCGAAATCCGTGATGGCGACATCCGCTTCGACGCCACTGAGACTAGCAGCACGAGACACCTTTCGGCGATATGCATTATAGCTCCCGTCGAGAGCCTCTATGTAGGCCGAGATCGTTAGCGGCCCGTCTACAACAGGATATTCCAGATTCGATCTTGGTTTGTAGAAATCATAGACATTGGCCATGTAAGTTCCGTGGATGGCTATTCAACAACCAGATATGAGGGTAAGAATAGGAAGAGGCGATGCATCGTGACTCACGTTCAAGTACCAAGGGTGCATCTGGCCCAATCAACATGGCAACAGCACCTGCTCCCCCAACTGCACGAGCACTCCCACCCGATTCATAAACAGCAATATCTCCGCAGAATACGATCGCGTTACGACCATCCCAAGATGAACTTTCTATCCAATTGACGGCGTTGAAGATAGCAGCTGTGGAGCCGTAACACGCATTCTTTGAATCGATTCCCTCGATATCGAAGTTTGGTGATGAAGTGCCAGTGGTGAAGAGATCCATCAGCACCGTCTTCACCGCTTTGGACTTGTCAATCAGGGTTTCGGTGCCGACTTCGAGACGGCCGATGGATTGTGGATCGATATTGTATTTCTTTAATAGGCTGGATACCGCTATTGAACATCAGCCAAGATCAGCAGGCAGCAGTATATGCAGTCGAGAGCGACACGAACTGGTGAGTGCAAATGAGTTGATATCTTCACGGTCATCAGTGAATGCCATGAACTCTTGTCCTAGGCCGATGGTATACTTTCCTTTGGGAGCTCCGTCAAATCCCTCCAGCTCTTCTTCGGATACACACTGCCAAAAGCGTGCGTGTTAGACAAGATTCAAAGCCCGGGCACAATTTGACTCACTCGGAGAGGAAAATACACTTCCATTGCTATGATCCCCACGTTTTTCGGCCGTGGGCGAGATATCTCAAGACTAGGTATGTAAGGCATGGTGAAATTTTTGACGTCTAGTGATGGAATAGGATAGGTGTGGTTAGCTTAATGTAGAAGGTTTATGTAGAGTGGACAACAAAGATATTGGGTCACCTCAACATGGTACGATGACACCACTGTCATTGTTTTCCGCTTATTAACTCACATTGTCGAACGATTAAAGGACATCGTACAGTGGCCTGAAATAGCTTTTATAGGCGATCTAAGACCCTACAGGCGTAAACCTGAAGAAGGGACAAATCGGAATGGTGCGGAGGCTTCTCAGGGTGAAATCGGTAGCTCGCTTGCCGAATGCCGAGCTTTACTATCACGGATCCTGGCACATACTTTTGATTTGCAATAGGGTATTAGACTAATGTACAAGGATCGAACGTAAGAACACTGGGACAGAAGGCGGTACTCAAATATCATTACAATAGGCTTTATTCTTTAGATTTTGTCTTGCCGGTACTTTTCCTAGATGCAGTGGACCGTTCAACAGCTGCAGGCTGCTTTTTCTTGGATTTGTCTGCTGTGGCCGAAGAGACTGATGGGCGTGAAGGAGGAGGGGCTGGCGCACCCCTTTGCTTCTTTTTGGGAGGTGGGGTCGGTTGCTCTTCGTCACTGCTGCTGGTGTCATTCTGAGATTCCTGTTCTTGTTCCTCCTCGGACTCTTCCTCCTCTTCCTCCTTTTCAGCTTCGTCAGACGATATTCCGTCTTCCTCAGAACTTTTTGCAGGGGTGGGCTTTGGGATTCTTAGTCTCGTGTTCAATTGTACGTGGTCTGGATTGACTTACTTCATCAGCCAAAAGTTCCTTAAAAGGTCCGTTCTCTTCCTTGTGGGCGTCATAGTCTCGTTTCTTGACATCGTAATCCTTTTTGGCTTTTTCGACTTGATCATAATAAGCCTATGAATTTTGGAAATTAATGATCATGACGACAATGATAAAATGGATGGAGGACCTGTTTTAGACCTGGATCCAAATCCTTCCAGAGTTGTGACACTTCTGCAAGAATAGTATGCTGAGTGGCACCGGGCATCTGTTCCTGGACTTGCTTTCGAATGTCGTTTTGGAAAAGAATGTACGCTCCAGTTGGTCTCTTTGGTGCATTAGGATCTTTCACATTCTTTTCTTTAGCATTGCGACGTCGTTTCTTTGTTGGAGCGGTGGCATCAACACTTGAGTTGATGCCATTCACTGCTGAAGCAATCCCCGCCAACGTATTGTTTGTCGTGAGCTGTAGACGCGCATTCAGAGAAGCAAGAGCAGCTTGATCGGCTGAAAAGTTTGCTCCGATAGCTCCAAATAACGCAGCAGCAGCTTCAGCTTCCTGTGCCGCGGCCCTCATTGAGGCAGCGGCTTGGGTGAATGTGCTCACCAACTACAGGATCGATGTCATTACAACCCCTTGCAAACAAACTTCGTATACCAACTCACCTGTGCTCGTTGGCGATCTAATAGTGTTTGGACGTCATTGGGTGTAATGGGCGCCATGCTTCGCAAAAATTCTGTTGTTTGGAAACACCAGACGTGTTGTTTACGCGTCGTTGCGCGTTTTACTAGGCTTAGGATTGTGGTCAAGAAACAAACCGCAACCTCACTAGAAAATTTTCAACCTCCGCTAACAACAACTGTAGAAGCCCACTAGTCCCTAGCCGAACCTGAAACATAATTACTCTTTAACACAAGCGTCTGCCAACAGTTTACATATTATCGATACATTTATATGACCAGCATTTCCAAATGTGGCTTGCATAAATAGGTGTCATGCCAAATATAGATAGAGGCCTGAAGGGGTATGACGGGGGTATTTATGCTCGTGCCTTTTCATTCGACCTTGGTAGTGATGACCCGTGTAACTTGAATCTCTGGTAGATGATCCCGACCGCGTCGTCCACCAAACGAGGATCCTGACTCGTTCATGTTGCGGTCATAGCCTGAGAACGCGTAGGGGTAGCGGTATTCACTGTCCCCATCATCTTTGAACGAGTTTGCTATACGCTCGATCTGACCTGCGTCCATCGAGTCTGTATAATTATGTTTACCGCCCGAGTCAAACCCTATCTGGCTAGGGCTTGCACTGGGTAAAGAAGTGGGTAGCCTTTTCACCTCCATCTCAATGCACGTGTTCCAGGCATCGTCCATTCTCCTGGGATCGCTAGTGCCAGGTTCCGACTCGATGTCGCGCAACGGCATGGCGGTTTTGTCCGAAGACACCCAACGTCTGTTGTCTTCTGTCCATTGTGTTTGTAATGCCTGCTGGCGACTGATGGGATTTGATCCGCTCCTGGTGTTGGTGATTGCGGAGACCGCGATGCCAAAATTGACTTGAAAAACAATCATAGTTGGCACGATGGAGACGATCTGTGGGAGGATATAAGTTGCGGCGTATATTGCCACTTGCTGTAGAAACAAAGTTTTCAACATCTGCGCTAGTAGCAAACAGGATGGCTTACAATTCCAGCGGCATAGACGAGCATAAGCACCGCAATGGCGGATGAGTAGATGGCACCGCTTTCTATGACTGCAAAAACAATTGTCCTGAATCGAGACCCGACAGGCCCATAATCATTGTCAATCTTGACCCCGATATACCTGTGTTGTCCAATTAGTACAGCTCAAAATGTAACGTAAGCCTCGTACCATAAGCGCCCTGCGATCAAAGCAGTCACGAGAAGGTTAAGGAAGAGCGTCAAAGCAAGCGCCGTAATGGTCCAAGCTGAAAGAGGTCTCCAATATCTGTCGTCGCCCACTAGCACCTGCTTGACATCGTATACTGTAAGGGCCACACCTGAAACTATACAGAACATCAGATTGATATTCCAACGGTAAAGACCGAAATGATATATACCAATTGCAGCAAAAAGGAGGCAAAGAGGAGCGATAATGATTCGACGGCTTCGATCCCAGACCACGTAGAGTCTCCATGTCAATAAACCGTCAGCAATTGCACACTGAGGGCCAGTCAGTTACTCGGTCGGGTTTTGACAAATGGCTACCACGTACACTAGTGAAAAGGAGCGCACTATAGTGTAAAGTAGTGTCAGATACATCGTCTTCGCGACTTTTTGTGATCTTAAAGACTCTTACTCTCTCATAGGTGAAGTCACATTATCCAAAGCTGAGAGATACACGGCTGGCCCTGGATCAATCCTTCGATTAACAAAGGCCTCGTATATGTTATAAGATCCTGCGACTGTGAAATTCAAGTTAGTCGTATTTAACACGGGAGGTAGCTGAGTCAGTATGGCTTACTAATTTGGAGTGTTGAAAGAATGAACAAAGCAAAGAGTGTGCTGATTACTATTCTGCCTTTGTAGTTCTTTAGGCGGAGCAGCCAGTTGGTGGCAAAGTAGAGAGCGATGTAGAAGCCTGTTATAAGGTTGTCCTCAACGTTGGCAAAGCTGTGAAGCGCGTCGGCCATGAAAAGTATACGTACCGTACAAAATCAAACCTATAATGTAGCCGATGATAGACGCCTTGTCAGTTGGTAGGTATTTGTAATCATCTCCAGCCATGATGTGCCCTGCTGCTAAGAGCAGTGCCCTTGTTGACAACCAGAGATGATGATAGTAAGAAGGGGAAAATCCTTGAAAATGTGAAAATACCCATAGTTGAGTTCTATAGGAAAACGATCTTCACCCAAGGTCCCGTGGAGAGAAGAGTGGTTCAAGGGCGGACTTTACCATATTGGGAAAACAGCGGATTTAAGCGGGCCGTCACGTAACACCGCGTCCGCGTCCCGTCTTGGTTCGCAAAACACGACCGCCAAGGGCAGGAACGACGTCATTGTTGTTTCTTCATTCGACATGAGAACTTGAGAAGCTCTGCCCCACTAGTACACTTATCCCCATTCTAGCTGAAGAAAACAACGCGGTTCCGGTGCTTTTTGCAAGACACGTCCCATCCAATTGCCAAGCAATTAAATATCTGATTATCATTGGCTTATACAAATTTGGCCCCTGCATCGAAGCTGAGAAGGACAGGGTTCAGGCTCAACTTACGCAAGTGTATTTTGTCGATTTTGCGACTCCAAACGGGCAAGTGGATACCGCTAGATAAACAAGTTCCGAGTCAGGAATCAGCCCTCTCTCATCAACTTTTTCATGGGCTTGGCTTCTCTCTCGAGTCGGTGTACGGCCATGGCTCTCTATCCGGTCATCAAAGTGAAATTGTGGCGTTAGCCTTTGGGAAAAGGTGGATAAAGGCGAGGAGTGCATTCGAATCCCCGAGCGCGCTAATTGGCTAATGGGTGTTAAGTGCTCCAGCGACCTTCGAAGTGACGAATGAGTTAACGAAAAATGGACAAGATGTAAACAGGTTAGTTCAATCTTGACGCAGTGTAAATCCCCAGCGATAATTTGTCGAGTTGGCTAATCTTACGTCTTGAAGCGTAGCAACTGAAACAAGCGTTCTATGTATAGACAACTTCGTGGTCATGGACCGAATGAAATACGGCAAGTCCATCTGATAGCCGATGTTCAAACAGCACCTGAACCGGTTTTTAAGAACGCAGGAATACGTACGCCCGGCCTCGGACAGCGTCAACGTACAATGGCCGTTTGGTGGTTAAACTATCTGCTCGCGTAAACGAACCGACGTTTTCAACCAGCATGGACGTTATTGGCACTTATGAAGCTGTCACTGTCTCTGATAAGTGGTTCAACAGCCATCATTTCTCAGGACTCGAGGACATGGTACCTCAACATTACGTGGGACAGCTATTATATCCCAGCGATCTAAATCTGTCCAGGACTGCAAGTGCAGGAGTGATTTTATCATCTAGGGGTGGCGTAGAAAGCGCCTTGCCAGCCCTGGATAGGTTCAATCGCACATCCATAAAAAGCTCTCAATTCAAGATCTATCATTATCGAGGAACAGCGATCAGATAGCTAAGAAGATTCTTTTTTCGGGCCCGCAGCAACGACGCAGAAACTTCTGCCTGCCGCTTCTAACGGTTAACCTTTTTGGATTAGAAAAAAACGTATTCAAACGATTTGAAAAGAAAAACTGCGACGGAACAGCGGGGCCAATAATTTCATGCCCGTTATTGGTAAGTCAGGCTTCCAAGCTCACCCTGGGTTTATCTTTCTTGGTCTTGGTAATGCGCGCGAAGTAATACCTAACCCAACTTTGAGCTTGTCATAGCAGAATTTTTTTTTCCATTACCTGGTTTCAGTACAGATTATCCAAATCAAGAGGGTTATGTTTCTAGGAGGCGGACTTGATAGCGGGTGGCGGTCAAAGGTCCCAAGACTGTGGAAAATCTGGGATATTGAAGGAGAGGGGGGTGGCCAGATTTTTTCTCTTCTCTATAAGATTACAGAGACCCACCCCATTCTGTCGGTGGGAGAGGCACCAGGGCACTGTCACCGGGGTACGTTGATCGCTTAATTGGATATCAGAGAGAAAACGACGACGGGGAGAAGTTTCATTGTACCTATCAGTTCGGTCCTCCACAATTCTATTGGACCAGTTTCTCCGTTCACTTTTTGACGCTCAAGAGTTTGTCCGCTTCCACAATTTATTATCCGCAAAGTTGGCCATTCCTCTGGGAATTCAACATGTCCAACTTTGTGAAGAACCGGCGGTGAATCAAGTTACTGAGATGCTTTCACTACTTCGCAGCAATCCACTGCGGTGGTATGAATGTAACAAAGATCTATATCATCAACTCCTATTCCACGCGATGCTTCTGGTTCAAGAAGTTGTTCTTTTTGCGAAGTGTCTCTATATATCAATGGTAAAGAAACCACAAGCTATCCAAGAAATACCCAAGAAACACAGCCCCTTAGAGCGCTTGTCGTTAAAGAGATATCATAAGATCAAGTCGTTACAAACGAAAAAAAAAAGAAATGAGTTCATATAGACAAAAAGTAAAAGAAAGTAGATATTTCAAAGGGGTGGGGGGGAGAGGATTGATACAAACGAGAGTTTTGAATGATTCATAACAGAAAGGACAGATGAGAGGTCATAGAAAGAAAGAAACAACACCTAAAATGATTGCAGGATATTTTTAGAGATTCGTGATGACAAGTCCAATTTTTTTTTCTAGATTCCTCCTGTTGCCCTAACATATGGAGGAGGGGGACTGATAGCTCCAACTTCGCTACCAGTACCAACATCCAGATCTTCATTCCTCAATCCCATATTCTCCAACTCCCTACTCAAATGCGCAACACCCAATCCACTTGCTGAGGGATTAGAAATAGTCGAGTTGGTACCAGTAGGTGAAGTTGGGAGCATACTGGGAGACACATTGGGACGTCGAGGAATAGCAGCAGCAGAATTACTCAAATTCGTATTCGTCAATGGTGAATTCGAATTCGAATTCGTAGATCCAGTAGTGTTGAGTGACGAAACTGCAGAAGCAGGACTTCCTCCTCCGCCTACATTATGAGGATTCGAAGGGACGTCCAAATTTTGATTTGCATTCCTTGCACCCGAAGAAGTCAAACTGAACTCTCTACCAAACTCTGGTTGAGGTAATTGAGGAGGATTGCCAGCATCTCTGTTATATGTATTGGTAATGGGAGTTCCGCTTGAAACTTTTCTTTTGATGATGGGTGTAGTCGACTGAGAAGGAGGTGTTGGACGGTCACCTTGACTCGTAGGAACGCTGACTGTTGTAGAAGTCGTGGTGGTGATGGGAATTGGTGGGACAGGGATTTGAGGTGGACTAGTTTGGTTGGTGCGAGTCGTAGGGGATGAACTGGGACCTGCCGATGGAGCTTGTTGTGTCTGAGCTGGACGATTTGCATTTTGAGCTGCTGCAAGTGCTGCTGCAGCTGCAGGATTGAGGTTTCCAGCTGCAGCTGCCAACGTGAGAAGTGCACTCAAATCTAATCCTCCGCCACCTGGTGAAGGCAGAGGTAGACCCGGAGCAGGAGGAGAAGCTCCACTTGATCCACCAGGTCTCGAAGCATTCAAAGCGGCCAATTGTTGTTGTTGCTGAATGAGCAATGCACCCAATTGAAGAATGAGCTGCTGTTGAGCCGGATCGGCAAAAGCTTGAGGTTGTTGGGGTTGAGGTTGTGGTTGTGAAGGATGAGGTTGGTGGTGATGGAAATGTTGTACAGGTGCAGAAGTAGATGCCATGCTTGGAGGAGGATTATGGGGTATATGAGATTGCAT
>WSUA01000216.1:5877-31498 GCA_019633455.1 Tulasnella sp. 419 | reverse complement strand
GTCTTCCGGCGACTGAAAGTAGGAGCGGCACTATTTTGTTTGCTAGTAAGACCGGCTCCGGAACTACTGGGCCGCTGACGCGCAGTGTTCTGGGTAACAGTTTTGCGACCAACGGTGATGGAGGCTTCACTTGGCAAAGTCGACAGTGGAGGAGGGACAGCCAGAGGAGGGAATCTTCTAGCCCTGTCTCCCAGTCCACTTGCACGTCCAGAGGGTGTAGGTGAAGACGTATCCAGGGGCGAATCAAAATCAATAGAGTTGTTGTGGGACAGCGAAGGTGTAGTTATCAAGGGGGATACCTGTCGGTTGCGAATCGAGAGTAAACGCCTTGTCGTAGATGATGGAAGTATTCCCTTCTCCCGCAACGGTGCTGGGCCTGAACGAGAATGCGTTGATTCACTAGATTGCCTTCTTTCCATTTCGGCAGATCCATCCAACGATGTCAGGGGTCGACTTCTCTCGAGATTGGGAGTTGCACGCTGCATATCATACGCATTGCTGAGCCTCGATGACACCCGCCGCGAACTGGGACCTTCCTCGAAAGGTGCCTCATGGTCGGAGTACATCTCTTTCCCAGTACGATTAGGAGAAATATAGTCTCGGGAAACGTTGGAAGTGCCGCGTCCTTCTACCTCAGCGTAACCTTCCACACTCCGCCTTCCATTGCTGTAACCCTCGATGCTCCGTCTACCTTCAACACTTCGTCTCCCTCCGCTATAACCCTCTATGCTTCTCCTTCCGCTGGACGATGGTAGTGGGCTGGGTCCTTCGATACTCCTTCGAGACGAGCGCCGCTCCTCACTTCCGCGGCTGACTACACTTCCACCTCCACTTCCACCAGCGCTACCACGCCCATTTCGAGCCAGAGCCTCTCCGTCAAGACTGACAGCGCGCAGGTGCAGATTGTCTCGATCTCGGCCAACTGGACGCACACCACCGGAGTAATTCGATGCACTGCCAGTTGGAGCTGGACTTGCATATCCACTGCCTCCGCTAAGGGAAGTAGCATCTCTGACTACCTTGCCGATATCAAGCAGTAGAGCGGTCATGGTCCTCACAATTTCATCGCTGACTTTTAGTCCGTCCCTTAGCTCCAACCCCACTCGCTTCCAGATGTCAGAGACCTCTTCACTTTGGACTTCATCTCCAACTTCAGCCTCAATCTGCTCCTCCAGAGCCCTGTTGGCGCTTGACCTTAGCAGACCGTTGAGGATCTCTGCCGCTCGCACAATTGTGTGCGCTGAGCTGATGCAGTCCTGTACGTTGTTGGCTGACGACTTTGGTAATCGACCGAGATTACTTTCAAACGACCGAAGAGCGTCTTGCATCAATTTCGCATGTTCAGACATCGGACTACTGCCTTCTCCTAGTGGGGTTGGAAGATGCCGATCGCGATCGCGGATAGCTCCTATGGGAGAACTATGTCCTCCAGTGACGGTACTCTGTGAAGCTTGTAGTTCTGCTACCCGCTCAGGGATTGAATAAGAAGAACGATAGTTGCGTAATTGAGGAGGTGCAGTCCGAGGTGGTTGAGATTCGTAGACTTGAGCAGAGGTTGATGGGCGAGAAATAGGTGCGGAGTAATCGTTTGCCCTTGACATCGCAGATATGCTGTACTGAGAGTTTGTCGCCACAGGCGTCTTCGGATCATATCTTAAGTCATTGCCACGGTCCCCGATATTATCGTTTCCTTTCACGCCCAGTCCGCCCCGCGATAATCGATCCCTCCGCATCTCCAGTGCTCGAGGGTCATTCGAACCTTCACTGATTGCAGAGGACGAGGAGTTACCAGAGGGGCCATCATGCTTCGATGAATTTGCATCAGGGTATTCCCTCTCCCTCCGTTCCTCCCGACGTTTAGTGGGGGACCAAGATATATCCTGCGTCAATCCGGCTGCTCGCAGTTCTGCGCCGACGAGGCTTCTCACTCGAGTATGTCCAGCTAGAGCACTTTCAGCACTACCTCCCCTATTTTGATATCGCCACGGCTTAGTAGTCGGCGGTCTATCTTGGTTCCTTCGGTCCTCAGGAGGTTGTGTACTTTCAGGGCCGAAGTGTTCATCTAACGGTGGTCGGCGCTCCCGAAGAGTTTGTGAGCGGAACGCAGGCCGTGATTTTCCGTAAGTGTCGGTCTCCATGGCGGAATGGTCCGGAGAGCGTCGGCCAGTGTTAACGGCGGATGAAATGCGTGAAACGGGGCGAGAATAGTTACGAGAGGGAGATCGGTGTTGGGAAGAGGATTCGTAGGAATGTAGTTGACGGGTTGACGTATACTGAGAACTGTGGCTTGTTTCAGAAGTGAAAGAGGGTTCACGTGCCTGCGAAGGGTTTTTATCAATGGATTTATCCTGAATTCCAAACAATCTGACACTCACGTGGCTGTGTCCCTCTTGGGATTCCCCTCTGAACTCCCGAGGAAGAGGGTTGCGTATTCGATGGGGACTCTTGCGAGTCGGTGCTGGGGTAGATTGAACCGCGGCTGCAACTGCATCTGTGAAGATGGAGTGTTGCCCTGATTCACCTGAAATATCCCCAAAAGCTGGTGGCCTTCGGCGGGTGCTAGTTCCATTGAGACCAGTGATGTATGTGCGCCCTTGGGACCTTGAAGCTGAACGAGAATCTAGGTCCACCTGAGAATTTCGCTCGTCGAAAGTAGGCACAAGTGAGGATGAAGGTGGGGTTGAAAGTTCATCTGAGGAGTATGCCGCTTTCTCCCGCTCGGTCTCTGAACCCTCCAATTCATGTCGGCGAGTGTTTATTTGACGTGAGGAGGATGTTTCCAAATGAGGGGGACGAGGAGGGATGGGGGAACGTTGGGTGGTGCGCGAGGTTGGGGTGTTTAAACGTGAACTAGAAAGTGCGGTAGACATTCGGTCGAGCACCTGCAACATTCCGTGAGCCTCACAGCATGTATTTACACTGTATGGTACACACCTGGCGATTTCGGGCCGCTATGCTTGATGCCCTTCCCGATGGTGGGTTCTCGTCAAATCTAGTGTGAGCACGACTGCTTGCCCTGGACAAGGATGCGACCGAAGACGAGGAAATGGATGAATTGACTCTAGAATCGCTCAGCAGCCTAGCAGTGTGATCTCCATCATTATCCTCCTCTTCACTTGAACTTGTATTGCGGGGTTTGGGATATTCTTGAATGCTAATGCGAGACTGAGGCCTCGAACGAGGTTCGTCCATCAATGCCGTACGTGATTTTGATCTTGATGAACCGCTGTCTCCACTGCCTTGTGAATTGGTTGAAGGGGGTGATGGGAGTTGGCGTGGTGACTGAGTTAAGTTGTCAGGTAAATCACCAATGAAAATAGCTGAAAGTGGTCGAAAAGACGGCGTTGAGAGTCGTGGAGGCATCGAGCTCGACCCGCCCAATGGAAGCCAATGACGTTGGCGTTTTGGCGGGTCTGGCTAGTACCGAGTGCACTTTGATGATGAAGGGAGCAAGGGAATCGAGTAAACAGAGTTTTTTTTCGCACAGTCGACGTAACGATTTTCTACTTTCTTAGGGTCATGTTCGGCATTATATTTCTTTACAGTACGTCATATTATAATCTAAGATATGGTATATCAATTCCCCATCGGTCTCCACGGAAGTTGAATAGGCGTATTAACTTGTTCTTCTGACTTCATGATTCCACTAGAGGGAAGGGAAAATGAATGTTAGTACATCATCATACATCATCTGATTGCAAACTTCGTACCTTGCGGAAATGGCATCTTTGTCTTCAAATACGGCAACAAAGACAGTAGGATCATTCCATCCAAACCTTTGTCTTACCAGCTCTTGATCCTGGTTCAGGCCCCCAAAGTACACGCAACCCAAGAGTAGATCATATTGCCGCATTCCGTCGCTCTCCTTCCCCATTCGATTGGCTCGATATGCTTCCATGATGTATTGTTGATATGATGAGCCAAAGGAGCGGAATAGATCTTCCGAAATTAGGGACTTGGCCCATCTATGAAACCGCGAATCATGGTCAGTATAGTGAACAAAAACTCAGAGCAAGGTATGATTTACTTGGACAATGCAGCAAGCACTTGCATACAAGTAACGCCACTGGGATTACTGAGCTCTATCACTTCATGCGATGTCCTGAAGATGATCTTCATGTATGCCACCCTCGGCATGACTGCAGATTCGCTCCCATCCAAATTTTTGAAATTTGGGGTTCCAGAAATAGCATGGTTCGCCTGTTGTGCATCACGTATATCCCTTCGTACATCGAAGTATAGCGGTACACGTCCAGGAAGTGCTGTCAGCATTGGATGGAGAAGTAAGGAATCCATCATCATGGTCATCAGCTCTCTGCTCAGTACGAAGGATTGATGAGATATTTCCTTCCATGGATTTGGAGCAGATGCATCCAGGGGGCGTCTAGGAGAGTCCATTGCCTGATGGCTCAGCGAACTATGTCTAGCTCGGGGACTTGTGTGATGGGAGTGCCTCGCTGCCTCGCTTCTCCGGTGCGCATTCCTGGTACGTTGTGTAGTTTTGCCATTAGCTCCAAGGCCCGCAACTCCATGAAGACTTGCTGCTCTTCTCGGGGCACTGTGTCCTTGTTCGTCTTCAGAGCAGCAAGTATCCGAATCGTCACCATCTGGGAATCGCCATCTAGAGCAAGAAGAAGGTTGAGCTTACACTATCTTAGTGCCATATGTAATAGACTTACGGATACTTATGCTGTTGAGTTTGCAGGTGAGGATCCGCAGGATGATCCGGGTCTTCAGGGATCACATAAACACCTTCTTCATCCTCTAGAGCAGGTTTGCTCTCCTCTACAACACGTTGAACATGTCTTCCAGCAAGGATGGGTGTCTGAGATGGCTGTGGTACGCGATTATTTTTTCCATCAAGCTGCACAGTACTCCACGAGTTTTTGAGTTTCTTGAAACTCCACTTGACCATCTGAACAGTAGAGGATGTAGGTGTAAGCTAAGGGTATATGGTATGGAATGATGTGGAATCAGCGACCAGCGCCGTTAGCGATGGTGATAGTACAGACTGTGAGGAGTAGAGAGATCAAGAGCAGTCAGGATTACACCAAAATATTTTTCCTGTAGATAGGGAAGTTGAAGGGTGAACGTCGAGAGGGGCACAGCACCAACTGAATTGAAAACAAAGGCATGTTCAATATGCGCATTGATGCCAAATAAGCGCGTAAGGAGGCGCAAGACTTGGTGTATGCAGCGAATTCACTCCTTCATTCCTTGGTAGAATGGGGAAACACAGTGGACGTTCCGACATCTAAGGGTTGTGTCGGGGGATGAAACCTCATCTCAAATTATTACCGAATCGAACAACAAAGGTTAGAGTACTCATCTATCGGACGACGATCACCCATTTCGGGAAAAATCTTGTGGATGCATCCCACAAATGTTGTATCTCTCTTGCATTGTCGAATCATGGAAAATGGGTGAAGCCTTTGTGGTTCTGACCTGAGCTCTGCGTCACTCAGCAACCAGCGATGGATCTTGGCAATTGCGATTTGTGAGAATACAACCGCCACCTACCTTTGTGCCTCATCTTCATGCTCAAATTTAAATAGTTATTCATGGTCCAACTGCTCCGCAACATTCCTGGCCTGCTCTCATCTCTAGTCCGCGCTGGTCGCATCACGTCGCCACAACAAGTCGCCTCCTTTCACGGTATGTTCCACGATATCTATTTGCGACCTGCCCGACTATTGCTGATTGCCTATTATCGAACTAGCACCGTCACGACCATATCTATACCCATCTTTTCCCACCACTAATACAAGATGACTTTCCCCTGGGCCTATCATGTCCCCATCATCGCTGGCGATCGCAAGGCTCTTACAGCCATGTGTAACCTGAAAGGCATCGAACCCACGGACAGTAATTTCGCCTCTCAAATTCCTGAGCTCCGAGAGTTCGTCTTCCAATACCCCCACCTAGGCATAGGAGGATCCTACGAAGAGGAACTTATCAAGGTCGGGTTTATCCCCAAGGAAAAGGTCGAGAAGAAGAGCGAAGATAGCCCCAAGATACCGTTTTTACCACCTTGGCACCCCTCAACCCCGCCTATGTTCACCCCTCATCACAGATCAGGTGCCATTCCCCCCTGGCAGACTGTACAGCCATCGTATTCTGAGGTCACTTATAATGGAGTACCAATCCATTCTCATCCGGGGTACATGTCACCAGGAGACGCCATTAAATTAGCTCAACAGGTCACGGATGATAAAAAGCCCACTGTCAATAATATCAACGTCAAGAACGTCGGCCATGGCACGTTTCACGAGCACAGCTATAGCACGGCCAACAAGCCAGAAGTTATTAGTGGACTGCCTCCTCACATGACACCAAAGGGACCCATCTATCATGGCACCCCTCTCACATATCATCAGTTTTACCCATATCCGACTCCTCCTGCTTCACCTCCGAAGCCCGCGCTCTCCTATTCTCGTCCTACGCAATCAACACCCACTGATCCATTCTCGACATCCAAACATCATCCGGTATTGTCCGTGTCCACGAATCCTCTGGGGTTATCCCCAAAGCAAGCTTCGCAGATACAACTGCATCCTTCTCTTCGGAAATGGCCCAATCCTTACCCACTGGCTGTGGACTTGCGATTGTCAAAGTCAAGTATAAAGTATAACTCGAGTGGCGAGAAAGAAGACAAAGAATGGAAGGATGATGATGCTCCAGCAACTATACCCATGATGGACGAGATAGTCCTGGTTACTCCATTCCTCAAGTCGCCGATCAAAGTCAAGAATCCCCGTGGTGTCACTTGTGGTAAGTCGTCAATAATCCCAACCAAACTTAGTACTTATCATGTATTCCTCCAGGGGATGTATTTCAAACGATCTTTGACACTTTACAAAGGCCAACTCCCGAAATCGTTTGGGAAAAGATGTCTGAAGATCAACGGGCACATGTGATGGCTTCCTGGTACTCTCATCGTGAACCGATGTGCACAGGATCAACTCTGCCTGACCATGCGCTCACCAACATTGATCTACTCTTCGACAACGTCTGCTTCTTTGGGTTGTACAGGGACGATGAAGCTGCAAAGGCCAAGTTGGGCTTTGCTGATCCACGATGCTTCGTCATGGAACTGAATAGGCCTTTGCATAAGAAGGAGCAGTATGGCCCATGGACTGGAATGAAACGACCTTTTGGCTGGTAAAGGTTAGGTTACTTGTGATGTATCTGTTTTGCAATTCATATTATCCAACGGACACTTCAGCTACTTAATGACGGTGTAACGCTCATGATCACGTCTGCTCGAGAGGCGACTTAATGTTATGTACATTTATCCATTATAAAAACATTTTATCCGTACATTACTTGACAAATAGGAGGCTGAATAATATTAATAATGATTTCGGAAGCCATCATTTGAACTCCGACAGTGCGACATGAAACGTTGGAGTAATAATAGTGCCTTACCCGGAATAATATCGTATTGCTCAGCTGGCAGTTGACTCTTCTGACACTTGGGATCTTTAATTGTGGACAGATCCCTCACTCTAAAGCACGCTTACAGTCATAGGAAAGCCAGGCTTCATCTTCACAAAAGCTTGTTCAGAGTCACCAATACCATCCTTTCGGATCCAAGCATCTCCAGATTGTATTCACTATTGTCATTGAACAGTCAACATGGAAACCCACAATGAATGGTCACCATCATCATGGAGATCGAAGCCAGTTGCACAACCTGTCCACTACCCAGACGAAACACAATTGTCCAAGTGCGTATGGCGCTATTGCACGTTGATTGCATACTTTACCTTCTTCCAATACAGTGTTTTGGAGAAGCTGAGAAAGCTTCCGCCTCTAGTCACGCCAGGCGAGGTGAGTTGCCGCCTTGACGAGTATGATTACCATCATAACGCTTTGTCTAGATTGAGAGATTAAGAACACAATTAACCCGTGTTCAAAACAACGAGGCTTTCTTGCTTCACGCTGGCGACTGCGCAGAAAGCTTCGAGGCCTGCACAGAGGTGCGCCCGATTCAAGTACCTGGTGAAATCTCAACCGAGCGCTGTTCATTAGGAAAATATCTCGAACAAGATAGGACTCATCTTATCCTTCTCTCTAATTTTGATCTGGGGGGCGAGGATGCCTGTGGTCCGTATCGGTAGGATTGCTGGCCAATATGCAAAACCGAGGAGCAGTCCGACGGAGAAATTGAAGGACCATAGCGGCTCCGTTAAAGAGGTTATGAGCTTTCGGTATGTAAATTAAGCAATCAAACTGGCTCATTGTTGATAATTCAACTATAAGAGGTGACAATGTGAATGGGCGAGTCAACTGCGATGTAGTTTGGTCAGAAGATACGGACTGATACTATTGTTTTTGTAGACTTTCCCCAGATGACCGTGCTCCCAATCCAGAAAGACTGTTGAGGTAATGTTCTGATATCCATAAAAAATATCGATCTCTCAATAATCAACCTTCTCAAGCGCATACTTCTACTCAACCACGACATTGAATTATGTTCGTTCGCTTTTGGCGTCAGGTTTCGCATCCCTTAATAATCCGAGGGACTGGTCTCTAAGCCATGTCCGAAGTCCTGTTCTCCGCGCTGAATTCGAGAATATATCCTCAGGACTAGCTGACGCTTTGGAGTTTTGTCGTGTAATTGGTGCAGAACCTGGTTTCACATCGGGGTCTGGCGGAATTAGTGGGTATGCGAATGGCGGTGTCAGAGGTGTTCTTGGGGAAGTCGACCTTTATACCAGGTGCGGTGATTTAATCTATGCTTGCGCCCTGAGCTCAATAATATTCTGCAGTCATGAAGGCCTCATGCTGGATTATGAGGAATCTCTTACTCGCTTTATGTCTGTGCCAACTGGGACAAGCATCCCGTCAGAATCGCCGCTGATGAATTCCAGTGTTTCGACCGCACGGCTTGCTCCTTACAACACCTCAGCGCATTTCTTGTGGGTTGGGGATAGGACACGGCAGCTGGATGGTGCCCATATTGAATATTTCAGAGGAATACGGAATCCTATTGGCGTAAAAGTAGGTCCAAGCATGAAGCCGGATGAACTGATTCAACTTTTAGAAGGTGTGGCCAATGTATTTTTGTCATTCTGTGCCGTCCGCTGACTAATTCCTCGAACAGTGGTTAACCCCCGCCACGAAAGCGGGAAAGTAACTCTGATAACTCGTTATGGAGCCGAGAAGGTATGGATATGTCTATGTTGGGGTGACATTACATGACAGTATGTCCCTTGCAGATTGAGACACATCTTCCAAGCCATATTGCTGCCGTGCAGCAATCGCGTCACCCAGTCATATGGGTGTGCGATCCTATGCATGGAAAGTACGTGAGCTTGACAAGACCATCTATCATCTGAGTAAACACTTTCTTTTTCTAGCACATTGACATCTTCATCCGGTCTCAAGACTCGCCACTTCAGCACAATCGTTGCAGAACTGACGTCTTGTCTGCGTATTCACGCGTCATCAGGATCTCGTCTTAATGGTGTCAGTCTTGAATTTACAGGAGAGCTTAATGAAGAAGGATATAGTGTTACCGAGTGCCTGGGTGGTAGTATGGAGCTCTCGGAAGAGGAATTGGGCTTGAGGTATCAGGTGGGCCGCGTCTTCACATTATATTGTGCTAAATGCTGATTATTGACATTGCCTATCAGAGCTTCTGTGATCCACGTCTGAACTTTGAACAGAGTCTAGGTAAGAGGCTTAACTTCTTTGATGTGAGATATACATTCATGCCATTACATTTAAGATCTGGCCTTCCTCGTATCCAACCATTTCAAAAATGAAAGACGAGGACGTGCTTCGACAGGAGCTGATGTCTTCGCCACTGAACTAGGTCGAAAATATGATAGGGATTAATTTATGGGGTTGCAACATGTCGCCGATTGAGTAGGTAGTCATACGCAGATTTAGGCAGTCTATGTGGGGAATAGCAGCAAACCAGGTTGAAGTCACTATAAATTACACAGCGAAGACTGTTGAATCCCTACTAAGCTACAAACCGCTTGCATAAATGCCTAGGCCATTGTACCAGGGCGATCTAGATGCGCTTGGTGCTTGGTCAATCGGAGCGTTTATTAATTGGAGTTTTGTAGATCAAAGTAGAATCTCCTCAAGTTGAGGTCTCACCTGCTCCATTTCGTCTGTTAGTACATTCACTTCAACTCCAGTCGAAAAATCTGTACTCCCTAACTCAGTCAGGCTTCATGTTTGTTTTGAAGCCGGATCCTGCTGCCCGCAGCAGAGCAGTGGCGGTTCATGACATACTGCCTGGCACTACTGTTTTGAGAAGCTCCTGTCTTGCTACCATTCTCCTGCCTGACGAGAAAGGGGAGCGATGTGATGAGTGCCTTGCATCACCAAAGACAAATCTTAAACGTTGTACAGGGTGCTTTAGGTGCGTCTGACCATTAAATTTGAAATACATCTACTTTTGATGAAGTTGACGTTTTGAAAGGTACTGGTACTGCGATTCCCGATGTAAGGACTTCAAAGATATTTGATATCTCACACTTCTTGAACCCCTGTGCTATGTAGGTCAAGAGTTGGCATGGAAAAGTCATCATCGAAAACTATGTAAAACTTTGAAGTCATTCGTCCCTCCGGAATCTTCCTCTCCAGATCAAATAATGGATGGCATACTAGTGTCTCATCTTATTGCGAGTCATTTTGCCACAGAAGCTACCTGCAACCTTGTACCCAAAAAGTCGGAGCAGCTCGGTGATTCATTGCCAGAGATGGATTCCATAGACGCCTTACTATCCCTCGTGAACAACTCTACCCTAAAGGAGGAACCGCATGCCATCCCTCCTATCACATCTCGTTATCAACCCAACAAGAAGTTGTTAAACCACCTCCTTACAACAATAGACAACAACCACTGGGTCATCACTAACGGCTATTTAAAGGCGATTGCCAACGGTGTTTTCCCAATTGCTAGCCGCTCATTCAACCATTCGTGTCGTCCTTCGGCAGCGCCCACATACTTTTATGAAGGCAACGATATTATAATGGAGGTTCGTGCCATCACCGCGATTGTCAGGGGAGAAGAGGTGTGTTCCAATCTCCAACTTGCTCTGCATCTTCTTTTTGCAGCTAATCTGTTCACTAGATCACTGTCTCTTATCTAGACCCCGCTACGCCATTCCGCAGGCGTCGACAACAGCTCCAAGACCTCTATATGTTCAAGTGCTGTTGTGAGAGATGTCAAATAGAGGAAGCGATGGCCGTAGCTTCAGGAACCTTCGACGACCAAAACGTCGATGACTTGGAGGCTCGCCTCCTTCGGGCCACATTTCCCGTCAAGGAAGAAAGACCTACCCTATCTTATAATATCCGAATACCACTTCACTCTTTCTCGCTGAATCAGCTACCGGGAGAACTTGTCCCGCTCTTCGACGGTCACTTTCTGTCGGACCTAAGCAGCCGCTTCAGCTGGTCGTGTAGTGAGGAAAAATCCTCGCGACCGGTTCTTCTAGGTTTGTCGCTGCTGGCCCTTTACTTCTGGATCTATCCGAGGAACTATCCTCTGATTGGTACGCACTTCACCGCATATTCATTGCTTACACCTAAAGACCTCCCTTAGGCCTCCATATCCTGGAAATCGCTAAGATTGCATGGAACAGTTTCTTGCGTGACGCAGACCAAAGCACAATTCCTTTTGAGTTCCTGATCCACTTGATCGAGTCGGCAAAAGATGTGATACAAATATCTGGACCCAGGGAAGGTGTACGCCTCTTTGACGGTCTTGGCCCTTGGGACGAACTACGATTGTTGGAAGGACTAGTTGATGACGATGTACAAATGAATAGATGATTTTACCTGGTTGCTTACAACCATCGTCAGCCAGAGATATGGCTTGGTGTTCAGTGTGGGAGACGAGCAAATGTACTCGGAAATTCGGTTATACTGTGACCAGCCCAATTCGTGGGCAGCCCAATATACGACAGGGCATTCGAAGATGTAAAAGAAATGACCGTCGCAGGACTCGAACCTGCAGCCTCCCGCTTGCAGACACTAGTCAAACTAGTTTTGGTCGTAGGCGGACACGCCACCATTGCGCCAGACGGCCTCACAGCAGAGGGTTCTCTCGACGCTCCCCCAATCAGCTACTGCCGTTGTTTGAACCAAATTGAAATTACATGTCACATTCTTAGGCGCAAGCTGTACAAAATAGCACGACTTCCAAGCCACGCCAGTCTGTATTCCTCAAACAAATACTCCACGAGTAGAGGGCATTAAGCAAGGTTCATGTTGGTCTGAGCTCTGAGGTTCCGCTGGTGAAGCTTATGTGTAGGAGTAATCCAATGTGACCATGTACATCGTATTTGCTAGTCTGCGTCTCCACAATATCATTCGGTTATTAAGTTGACAACAAGCATGCCCTAGCTCAATGTACATGAATCAAGCATCACCAAGAAGACGTCGCCTTATCGAGGAGTTGATTAGAATGCTTTACCCGCGCTAAGGAGTAAGAAAATACTCACAAACCACTAGGAGCCTTAGTGGCCCAGGTCTGACCCCCCAATGCTTCCCGCGTCCACACATCTCGAAGGAACCATCCAATATGACCTACCATGCATCCCACCAGATCCGCCACAACCGCTTGGTAGCTTACGTTTATCATCCAGCTAATAGCGACGAGGGTCAAAGGAAGGTATGGTGCGGTAATGTTGACAAGCCCAAAGAGTGAGAGCTGAGTAGAAGGATGACTTCGTGACCAGAGATAGATTGGTACAAAGGCGAGAGATGACGACAGGAAAGGAAGGGTTATGAGGGGTGATACCGCCAAGAGCACCAAGGAGGATAGAATCAATAACCACAGATAGTCTGCTTTCCTATTTGCGTATGAGGATTCTTCCAGCATGCGGGAATATCTCATGCTATACAACGATAAGCTCTGTCACTCATATGATTATACTAGAAGATAGCCGTATACTCACAAGAAGAACAGGTGGAAGACGAAATCTAAGGAGAGTGGGCCAAAATATAGGAAGGTCGAAATTGCCCGCCACGGCTAGCAATGATGCGCGTGAGTGAATGTAAGGTCGGATGCTCTCTATACACACCTGTACGTTCACAAAAGCTGACTTGAAGCTAAAGTACAGCTGTACTGGTGCCACAAGTTGGCATTGCTGGGAAGTCGAGGTTTATGAGGAGCCGTCAGATGAACAAGACAGAAAACGTACCACGGCCAGACTAATAGCGCAAGAGGAGAGGATCCACCATCGTGTCACAGGTGGAATGTCTGCAATCCAGGATTCGATCCCTACGGGCATCGTTGGTATGTGGTGGTGATTTGTTCAACGTGTCGAAAGTCCGACACGCAAGTCCGAAAATGGTATTGAGTCACGTGAGTAGAATCCATAGTTAGCATACAGCTTGCATACAGGCATAATTCATACAACATGGGAGTGTAAAATCTTATATCTAAGCAGTCTAGCCGTCTATTACCATGCTATCTTCGTCTTCATCCCTAACCTCATTCCGAATCTTCGCGTCATCGGTGAACCCCAGTTGACCCAGTCTCCACCTGCGAATTCTCGCCTCTTTCTCATGCAATGTAGCTATGAATTCAGCGTACGGATGAGGTGCAAGAAGGTTTTTTAGATCCATGGGCTTTCTCCACAGGTCTACTGTGAGAACACGAGTGGGGCGACCGGAAGGAGGGTCCTGGGTGGGTTTTGCTATGTTACAGAGCCTGGTAAGCCTGAATACTTGCTCTTGCTCTTGCTCGGTAGGACCAAATATCTTTCTGACATCAGGCGGTAAATTATTTTCCGTTCTTAAATCCGAGGTAGTTAGAGTGGCGGTGGAGTCGGTTGAAACCTAACGAAAATCGTGTTATTAGCAGAGGTAGCACGCAGTGCAACTGCTACGAACCTCAGGTATCTTATAAGCCCAATCCCACCTGTCTTGGTGCATTGCTGAAAATAACCAGAAGAAAAGACACTCTATGATGTTCGGCTGTTTGGAGGTATATGGATGAATTGCCGTGATGGCAGCGGACTCCCAAGCTACCAAGCAATAATCGAAGGGCCAATCAGCCATGGAGTACCAGACATAGATGAGTTATACCTTACTTTCGGAAAATACGCCAAATATCCAGTTCTCATAGGTCGTTACCACAAACCAACGAGCGTTAGTTGCCCAGCACCGTGAATATAGCTACACAAGCATCAGACGCATATACGACAAGTGGAGTAACAGTTCATACCTCTGCCCAAAGCTCTTCTTCCCAACCCCAAGGGAAATCTTCCAATAACTTCATCGACGGTATTCTGGATGGATGAAACTGAGAGCTCGTGCATCAAGATCCATCCCCTAAAAGAGAGCTGAAGAAGCAGATTTACCCCACGTTTGGCTTGGAACCTTTGTAGGTCCTCGGCTGTATGGCTCCACGGTTCTATTGCGTATACATTGAAGATGCGATTGTCACAATTTTCATACCATATATTTTTTCGACCAGAGGGATGCGTCCAAGTTAGCGTATGGAAGCCCTTCAGGGGATCCGAATCCTCGGGTACAACCTGCAGTGTCCACCTGTCGCCTTCAGAGCTAGCGTCGTTTATCACTTGTTCAAGCCGAGGTATAATCCCTGATTTGATGTCTGAAATTATATCTTGACCCAATGACCCCCTTCGTCGCGAAGCAGATAGTCTAGCAGCTCTATTAGAAGAGTTCATCAAGTCTTGGCGAATCGGTTTTGAGCCACAAATTCCTAGTACTGCGAAGAGAATAGGTTCAAACAATGGAATTTTACGAAAATAATGAACAGACTCACATTCACCGACCCGCGATGCAAAGTACTCTTGCTCAAATTTATGTACTAAAACAAGTCGTGTGGTATCGAGCCGTTGTGTGCAGGGGACATTCCTTGGCGTACATCCCTCCGGGATAGATGGCCTAGCAGGGTAGTAATGAGGGTCGGGTATTGTTGCGAGGGCGCAGTACTCTTGGACGGTTTGCGATGCGGAAAACCTGGCATTCCGTCGATTGAACGCAGAAAAAGACATAGTCGAAAACAGGGAGTGATACTTCTTGAAGTTCCGTCATCCATACCTTGCGCATTTAATGAGAGCTCAACCAAAAGACCAAAGCGCTCCGAATCTTAGTTGTACGTTGATTGACAAAACTCAAGCCAAATTTACTTACCGAATAAGGAATCGGCCTCAACAGTGTCAAACAGCTCGAACAAAGGAACTATTGTTCAGGTACCAACCAAATTGCTTGCAGGTGTCAACTCGCTCTCCATTAATTACTATAAACATAAACGAAGTGAATGGTCATATGGTGAAACTACGACACGTTGTTTACATTGGCCTTGTCAAGGTCAGAAGTCGCTGTTCCTGAACCAAGCTCTGAACTTTCTGCTCAACTTGAACCAGCTGAGTGCTTCTCTGATGTCACCTATTACTAAGCTGATATTCGATGCATGCTGAACTATCACTGCCACATGGTAAAGTTAAGTTAAACACACAATATATTTTCGCAGATGCATTACGTAGCCCTGGAATGCCCAAGGTACCAAATATACATTTATCTCCAACTATCGTTGATGGTGTATGTTCCAGAGGAAGGAGTAGTAAAGCTTCGGTTGGGATCGGACTCCCAGGTGGTTGCGCCATTGTACTTGCGAATAAACTTGTACTGGAAGGTGGTTGATGCCGGGAGATTGACGGTGACTAGGTTAAATGATTGTCAGCATCTCTTTGTAGATGATATAAAATTGCAAATATACTTTTCCATTGAGGGTAACTATCGGCGCTAAGAGCAAGAGCGTTGTTTGGATCCCAGTTGCTGAGCTGAGACAGGCTGCCAGTCAAATAGATGCTTTCACCCCAGACGGTTGTTGCTGTGACTGAGAAGGTGACCGCGACAGTGGTACCTCCACCGCCTCCACCGCCGGTCTGGCAAGTGGAAGGTGCAACAAGTCCTGAAGCGCCCCAAGGTGCTGGAACAATACCTGCTCGGCGTTCAAAAGCAGTAATGGCGGCAGCATAAGACCTTTATCATCGGATTAGCATGGTACTCAGGGTGATAATAGGACTGCATACCAGGTGAGATCACGAGCGGATTTTGGTGTACCAGTGGTTCTGTCGTATTGTTCAGCCAATCCACCGTTTGAAGGAGTATATAGAGCATTGACGGCGATGAACTCGTCTGCATAAGCCTTGACTGCAGTAGTAATGGTTCTTATTTCACCAATGTTAGTTATGGAGAGAGGTTCAGCAAATTACACCACTTACTGGTATTGAGTAGAGCCGGACGCATAGGATCCTGCAACTGCGCTTGAGAGGAATTGCTTGAAGAATGGGAGCGAGACCGAGGTTACTGGGATTGATCCGAGCTTGTTCCATTGATACAATGCGGCGTAAAGTTGTTCTGCAGCCGCGAATGTACACAAATACCTGGAAACGACAATGAGTTTGGTGATCTAAAGAGGATTACTGTACTAGGCTGCTTACCAGGGGTGTCCACCGTAGTAGGAGTCTTCCTTGTAGCGTCCGACTGCAACACCATGTCCAGCTGCAATAGCGGAGTTGATGGGGTAAAGGCTTCCACGGAATCTAATGGTGGCATTATTGAGCGAACACATCGGTCCTAGGGATGAAAACCAACTCACGAGTTGACAACAGCATAGTGTCCAGCAAGAGCGCGATCTGAGCATGGTTGGAAAGTTGTAGCATCACATCCAGCATTAGGATCAAAGGTGTGGATTGAAGTCAAAATAGTGTTGGCATCGAGTTGCGAGCGACCGTTGTTGACATTGATGTTAGCGTAAGCATAAGCTTGCGAAGGTGACCAGTAAGACTAAGCGTAGACAATATCGTTAACCAGCACAGTCAAATGTATAGATTGCTGATGACTTACTTGAAGGAAGCAGAGCACATTGGCAGCTTGAGTGGTGTATGTAGTAGCACGGGTAGAATCACCAAGAGCAGTGGCGAGAGTGGCACCCTCACGAAGAGCACGGTGTTGTACAGCAGTGGTGAAGTAGCTTGATCCGTTGACTTCTTCCCAAAGATCAAAGCCAGTCTATTGCATGTAATCGTCAACAAAGTTCTCATAAATAGTGATGGGATGATGAAATACCTTGTTCCAGTTAGCAGCAACGTAGTCCAAATCAAGCTTCAAAATGGGCCAGAGAGTGCCGGTGACCTTGGAATTCTGGTTGTTGGCCAACAAGTAGTTTGCATAGGTGATGATACTGGTAGCTCTCAAAGCAGGTCCATCTCTTTGAGGACGTCTGAGGCATGTCATGTCAATATCTGGACTCTTGCAATTTTGGAACTAGTAACTCACCCCCAACCTCCAGTAAAGGCAGTTTCGTCGATGTGGTACTTGGCTTCACCGAGACCGCCGGTAGAAACTGATCCAGACGGATTAGTAACTTGTTGGATTCTGCCTTGGGACGCGACCCAAGCGTCGATACCAGCGCCGAGGCTGGTATCACGTCCTTGAGTGTATTGATCGATGAGAAGCTTGTAAACAAGAGCACTGTCTCTGGTCCAAGTGTAGCTGTAACATATTGTGCGATTAGTAAGCCATTTCGTCTGCATAAGCTCAGTAACCAACTTACAGATAGTCGGGATCGCTAGTCGAGGGAGAAGCAATCACAACACCACTTTTAGCGCCGCCGTCCTTCGAGCCACTGTCTCCAATGTTGGCAAGAATGCCAGCCTTCGAGATTGGGCTCTGAGTGGTGATGTATGAATCAACACTCGTCTGACGACGGTCAATGGGCAACCTGGCACTGGTAGTGCTCAGGAGCGAAATAGCCGCAAGGGCCTGGAAGATGAAAGCTCGCATGACAGAGAAGACTTGTAGAGCTCAGAGGACGAGGTGATGAAAGACCTTGTTGATGAGATTTCAAGGACTTTTGCAGACTATTTATGCAGTCCCGACGGTCTCTTGGTAAGAAAGAAAGAAAAAATCCTAAGACTCTGAAGCACGTGCAAGATGGGTATCTTGTTATGCAATAGAATGATGAGAAGTGCGACCTTGGACGTGGGCAGCAATAGAATTACCACAAACGACGTCAGTTGCTGCCCTGGTCTGAATTCATTTCTCCTGTATGCGGTAATCAAGTGAACGTTTCAGACTTGTCTGTTCGTTTTCGTGTGGCATCTCCGATTCTTTTGACAGCGAAAACATTGTTCCAGATTACTTTACCGACAAGCTCCTCCATTAGGAACGACATCGCAGAAATTGTGATGGTGGTAGCGCCGACTATCGCATCCGAATTCAGAATTAGGGAATACGTCCATTCCTTCTAGAGGCAGCTCAGAACCCGGAACTCGTCGGGTTCATTGAAGCTGGGAAGCCAAGCCGAAGTAACGTGGTACATGTGTCGCCTGAAGAAAGGCCATCAATGAGTGCATGAGGTTCGATGTCACCCAAGCAGTAACGATCGATTTCCACAAGAACACCTCAAGAAGGCTGCACTAACATGTGAATGATGTCAGTGGCCAAACGGAAAATTATGCAAAGGATGAATGACATCTTTTCGTGGATAATGATGAATGTTGCAGAATATAATCGAAATTCATAACATAGATCCGAGCCCGAACGGGCCGTTTGTCCCCACGCAAAAGCTGACAGCGCTTCCTTACTTCTCTGCTTCGGCCCCGATCCTGCAGCGATATTGCTTCAAGCGAGAGTGAGAGTGGGTGCCCGCAGTCAGAAGAATGATCAAATTAGTCCAAATGGCCTGAATCCCGGCGCGAACATGTTCCATGCCTCTCATATTAGACTCCAACCGTGGATATGACCCCTCTCACTTCGTCCCTGAAAGGACTGCGTGTTTATCGCTATAAGATGAAACAGATTATGCGACGTCTCGCAATCGAGAAATCAGGTGAAAGTGGGCGCTTGGGAAGAGAGCTTACAAAACAAGTTAGATTGATCAAGGGAGCGAGATACTGCACTACGGCAAACAAGTGAATCCACTAGAAATAGTAAAAGAACATCAAAAAAGGGAAAGGGTATGCAGTACCAAGAATGGATAGTGTTCATACAGCAGGAGTGGATATGAGATGAACCGCATAGGAGGTCACATCCACGGCTGCCGAATGTGATATGAGAAGACACGATGCAATGAATGAATGTGTTAAGGCCGACCTACAAGGTAACCACTAAAATGGGACGCCTCCATAAACACATGAAAGGCGGATAAAAAGAGAAAAAAAAGTAGTTAATGATAATGAGCAAGAATCCCATCTCATTTTCCACCAAACAATTCAGGAAATCCAGACGGCAAGAGAATAATATGACAATTCGAAATGAAAACTGCAAATAGAGGAACCAGAATAAAGAGAAACCAAAAGAGAAAAGGGGGACAAGGGAACGTCGGGAAATACTGGATATTAGAATGGGGAAAGCAAAACCTATGATCGTTCCCGATCGACAGTTTCTGTGAAATAGATAGGCTCGAGTGGGATAACTTCAGAAGGAGGACGCCAGGAGGCCGGTGACCGAGCTATGGGTCGTTGATGGGAATCGCAACGACTCCATTGACTTCTCTGGCACAACAGCATACCCTTTGCTTGATGCTCCCTGATCCAATTATACCGGGAGAACTAACTTTCACAAATTTACACCTCATCCTTGACGTCGTTGTCGTGATCCGCCGGACCCGGAGCTGAGACACCACCCTCAATAGGAGCTATACTTGCTGAGCGGTCAGATGCGGGAGTTGCGCCTGGTGCATCAGAAGTTCCTGGAGGTCCAGAAGCCATGACGCCACCACTTGATTCGCTAGCTAAGAACGAGGTGATATCGAATTGACTTGGAGCTTGAAAGTCTGCGAATGAGGAGCTGGAGAGCATTCCTTGGTGATGTCCGTGCTGATGTTGAACACCCAGCATGGAATCATCTGGCCGAGAACCAGCTGGCACGTCAACGGATCCGTAAGACAGTGAAGCATAGGATGGTGTGAACGACGCCGACAGACCAGAAGGTCCTAATGAGGAAGCAGTAGAAGTGGGGTTGTAGTCATGAAGGGCAGCCAACATGCTGGTTGTTGTCGGTGTATGGTCCATCAGATGAGACGATTGCAGCGAAGAATGGGGATCTCGTGCAGTAGCATCTCCCGTGTACTCCTGACCGGGCATCGGCGAAAGGGCAAGGTACTGCTGTGGTAACTCAACAGATGCCTGGATTGAATTGGTTGAAAGGGCCACTGAGCGGAGCACTTGAAGCGCAATCCAATCGCTAAATTAATGGCGAAATTAGTAACAAAGTACACATTTCGCATGAATGCGGGGTACTCACTCGCAGAATAATTTCAGAATTTGGAATGCTCCGAATGCGGGATCACTTCGAATCGTCTATTTCAAGCGAGCCGAATGAGATTATTTACGCCTCGGAATAGTAATGGACGCTTACCAAATCTCTCATGATCTGACTTGTAACATATCCCCACCTAATCAACACACTTCTTAGACCCATGCTAGCTCGCTCTTCAACAGCCCCGTTTCCACCGTTCATTAATCGTTCAATGCAGCTATCAGCCCACTCCATAACTTCACGCACGGGATCGCTAGTCACGACATTGCCGTTGACACCACCGCTTCCTGAAATAGCAAGGAGACCATCCAAAAGTTGGACAAAGTCGACCTCCAAAAGCTGTAACAGGTCACCATGTCGACAGTTGCACACGAGTGCTGCTTGATTTCGGACGGATTCAAAGTCAATCTCGCCCCATGCGCGACGCATATCTACGAGCTGCTTGTGGTTGTTGAGGACAGAAGAGAGTGCTTGAGTAACTTGGTACATGTCAAGGAAGCGCACTGGACATGAAGGTTAGCCTCTAGCTTAGATCCTAGTAAGAGAGTAATTACTCACAAACCAAGTGACCAAATCGTGCTCCAAGTTCGACCTTTGGCTCGACAAAAGTGTTGCCATAGTTTTCAAGTGCGAGTAGAAGGATTTTCTCCATCTTGCCAGCCAACTGCCTCAAGCTTGTCAAGACTTGGGGTGGGATTTGGCCCAAGAGCTGCGCTTTTAGAATCTCCAGGATTTCCTAAATCAAAAGAATAAGCGTTTGAAGGTGAAGTGCAGCATCGTAAACTTACATCGTAAACAACGGCATCTGCTTTAACCATCAATCCAGCAACAGCAGGAGCATGGACGACTTCTCTGTAATCTCCATTCAAACTGGCCCAGAACGTCCTCAAGTGAATCTCGAACTGATCGAATCTCCAAGACCTAACGCTCTCGAGCAATCCATCCAAATGATCTTCGAACCACCTCCACACTTCCAAGGCAGCCAATTGTTGAGGGGATGTAATCTTGCTGCCAGTAGTGGCGGAAGAGAGCGTAGGGCTGGTCTCTTCCTTGTGGGACTGAGAGGGCGAAGATGAAGCGGCACCGGGAGATCCAGAAGTTGATGAGCGGATTTGGGCAGAAGAGTCGATTCCAAGAGCTTCATTGATGCTCGGGAAGTTTGGCAAGTTACGAACAGACAAACCAGGTGCAGGTGCAGTGGGGTCCGAGGACTGTCCAAGGAAGGAAGTCGCCGGTGTACCGCCTGATCCCGATGTTCCGGGTCTAGAACCAGCACTGGAAGGGATATTGGAGTCTGTGGAACCTAAACCCCGCTTAGTCCTTATTTGTGTTTGGGAGGGGCCATAGTTTAACCCCATGTTCATGCCCGCTTGTGCTTGTGCTGCTTGAAGAACGCCATTGGTGGTTGGTGTTTTGTCGTCGGTCATGGAGAATAGAGTTGGACTCTTCATGCCACCTAGGGTCAATGGGTGAGGTAATCCACTTCCGGAGAGACCATTAAGACTGCTCGGGCCGGAGCTGCCGTTCAATGGGAGATGTGGCTGGTTGTTAAAGGTGAACTGAGGTTCCCTTCCGGGAGCATCCAAACCGGACGATGCTTCAGAATCTTCATCTTCCTCCTCGTCAGAGCCATGTCCATTGCCAGCGGCGGCCGCGGCGGCAGCTGCAGCTGCAGCACCTCGGCGACTTCCAGCAGCGATTGCACTGTGATTTGTGGTACGGCGAACGAAATCTTGCAAGAACTCGGCTTCTGCGACAGTAGCTGGGCGTATTCCACAATCTAAGTCATCGAAAAAGATTACGTCAGAATGAGTTCAGAAAAAGCTCCCACAGGGTAAAAACAAAGAGTGCACCGAGGACAAAGGCGACGAAAAGCTTTAAGCTTTGTGGGGGCTTAGGAGGCACCGCCTTTTGATTACGAGGCGGGGTGGTGCAGAAAGGCAAAGTCCATATGCCAAAATGGGTAAAAGAGGGTACTCACAATGGTATTTGCTGTTCCCCCGTACGCCGAGACGTCGTGTCTTGATTGCCGGGAAGCAGAGCCTTATTGCCTTTCCAAGCGTAGCGGTGTTGATGTGAGGGATGTTGTATTGATCGCACACCCGACGGTAGGAATTGTAAAGGCCTTGTCTGGGTACATTCCCATCCGGATAAGGAGCATAGTTTGCGGTCAACCTAAACGTGTTGTGAGTTGGGTTTTTCCATTTGGAAGAACAATGAAGTGTACACACCAAGCTTGAACAAAGATTTGCTTCGCGCGGTCCGAGGCTGTGGTGGTCGTGGAAGACCGAACATTCGCTGCGAGTTGTTCGAGCGCTTGCTCGGGATCGAGAGACATGTTTCCGAAAGCACCAACGGTATTAGACGCTTCAAGATGAGAGATGCCATGGGTCATATGAGAACCCAGACTGTATCCAGCTTGGGCGCCATGAACGAATAGAGTCGAGTAGTCAGCATGAGGAAGACTGTGCTGTTGTGGGAAAGGATTGTGTTGTTGACCAAAGTACATTGAGAGATCATCTTGCTCTGCGTCGCTGCAGGCAGAACCTGAGCGAGAGGAAGCAGAAGAAGAGTAATGATCATCGCCTGTCCGAGAATAAGGGGAAGAACCTCCGCGGGGCCTCCGTTGATGAGGATTTCTGCCAACACCGAGAGACTTGTAAGCAGCAGGACCAGCCTGCGGATGAGCAGCGGTGAGATTTGGAGGAGAATCAGCTGGAGAAGTCAAATGAGTCTGGAGTGAAAAAGCAGCTGAAGAGGCAGAAGACGTGCGATTGTGAAGGGGAAGATTGTGAGGAGGACGACCCAAGGGATACGAGTGAGCTTGAGAGTAGCCATCATACAAATGATGATTGGAAGAGGCAGAACTTGATGCTGAAGCAGTTCTTGAGTGATGGTGGTGGAGAGACTGTTGCTGCTGGGGAATGACGAGAGGATTGAGGGCCATGGTAACGAACGACGAGAGACGAGTCTTTTTTGGATGTTCTTCTGCCTTCTTTCAATACGGACCAGCCGTGGACGACGATGAAAGAGAAGAGAGACGTAGAAGGTGATGATGATGGGGGAGAAAGAGCGGTGCAATTCCCTCTCAAAAGCTTCTGCTCCTTGTATCTTTTTTTTTCCCAGATCCTTCAAAACAAATAAAAGGGGCTACTGTGTTTCATCCGCTAATCCTTCCCCATTTCCTTTTCCCGTCTTCCTCTCTTTCCCCGTCATCTCTCTTGTTGTTCTTGCACAGTCTAATCACATCCACAACGTCTTTTTCAACGTGCCCATCGACGTCGATCCTCCTTGGTCGTCTCGGCAACACTCCCTCCAATTGGACCGGCGTTTTTCGGCTTCTCTTCGAGAAAATCATTCAAGCGTTCTTCTTTTTCCACATGGGCGATTCTTTCTCAGGCAGTCTCCTCATCAGTGGCGTTTCAATTACATCGTCACGCTCCGTCATCATCCCGTGACGCTTTTGATGCCACACGCTTTTTTCTGTCTTTGCTCCACTCTTTTTTCATAGCTATCCGCCAACAATACACTCGCTTGAAACAACCTTGTCTCGTCAATTTTTTCCGCAGCACATCCTTCGTCTATACACGAAATTCAGACCCACGCGACCGGGGATGGCGTCGTGGGCCTCGCAACCAACTTTATGCCCAGACAAGGGTCCCATAACTCAATATCTCACTTCATTATGTATGGGTCCATCTGGTGGATCATATCCTACCCGTGAGATCTCTCTGATCGTTGACGACCACTACGTGGGCAGCCACATCAAGCCCGAGTTAGCTCTCCATTAGTACACCTAAACCTGCCCAAGTACCCTTGAAATATCCCATTTAGGTAGGTCCCATCTTCAATGACCCTTGCTAAAGGTTGCATCCTCCCCTTTAAAGACAGCTCTTGCTGTTAGGTCTCTCCCAGTGCCTAATTTTTGATGGTCCTCATACCATGGGCAGCCACAAATATCCCCCTCGTAAGCGTATGTGCCTCGTAAACAACTTCATGCGCCGGCATAGTGCTGCAGCTGTCTGGGATGGACTAGACCACTCACCCTAACCTGTCATCAAGCCTGATGATGATTTAGGTCGTTATAGGGATTCGATGTGCTTCGTTAAACCCGTAAACCAGTGCATCAATGCAGGATTCATATACCTCCACCTCATCATAAGACGCTTAAGCTACACCTCCACATAAAGTTCAAGACGCCAGCTCGGTGCGAACGCGTCGAGACCACTCCACATCTTCTCGAAGGGCGGAATATTGCGTCGGTTCAAATTGTCGCGGTCGTATAACCATAACTGGCTAATGATGCGACTGCACTAGTCCCTAATCATCTTGAAATAACTTCTTGGAAACGATCGATCGGCCTAATCGAACCCTTTATTGTCCATTTGCATTTAGATTACAGATAAGACCAAAGTGGGAGTTCAATGATCTTGCATAGCAACCAAGATCAATTGGGATGCGACATGTTTGGTTGCTACACTTGCCTTGTCATATTAACCCTTCGGTTGTGTATGAATGCTCCCGAATAACACGTTGTCAATATGAAAAGTCGCTGACCATCCAATCGCTAGGCTCGAAAGTCGGTCCGCTAGTGTCATACGCTCAACCCGATAGGTCAAAGCTTGTGCGACTTGTTTCATGTAATAAACATATTGCCGACTTGCGCCATTTTGCCCTTGCTGGATGTCGGCAAGTCGGCAAGAGTGTTATTGCTGCGGATTATTGTATTCTGTCTGGATTTAAGAAGCGAGTATCCATTGCCGCTGTACAGCTTCCAGGTTAGCCTTGTCCAACATATTAGCATTACTGAACACCAGAAATCGATGCATAGAGTGCCTAAACAAGTTAGAACAACCAGTAAGCCTTGTCGTTACAATGATAGTCGTAACACGTAACCTCTAGAGCAACCCTCTGTTGTTTCATCCAAAGCACAAAGCGTAATACTGCGGACCATGTTCCAGAGAGGGTATGTATCTACCTACGCCTCGTTGAATGCGCAAGGCTTGTACCCGTTTAAACACCTATCCAAGTATACCTAGAGGAAGAAGCCATTAACCTTTACCCAACGACCAAGATCGAATGTTCCATCAACATAAAACAATTTCGTGATCTGCTTACCCCCAAGTACCGCTTCCAAGTTATTGGTTTTGGGACACGGCAGTAGGCTCATCGCCGTCAGTCCGTTAAAGTTGCTCTTCAGCCCACGTGGATTCGTAAAATTCAATGTTTCAAGGAAGTCGGGTAGGCCCGGAAAAGGAAGATGGTGGATCATCGAAGAGCTTCTCTTCCGTATAGTCCAGCCTTCGTTCAATTCAGTCATGCGCAGTCGGGCGAACATAGACAA
>WSUA01000215.1:16207-28213 GCA_019633455.1 Tulasnella sp. 419 | reverse complement strand
TGACGATGATTGAGTAATGGTCGTGAGAAAGACGTACGTCGATACTTTTTCAAACCCCGCTCGGATGGAAACATCAAACTTTCCGGAACACTTTGTTTGTCTCTCCAACAACCAACAACAGCCATTGCCTTAGCGAAAAGATGGAGATACCCGCTGACGGTCAACAGCAGCCTGCTCAACCTGCTGGAACACAGCATCAAGTAAACTACTATCCTGAACACGATTATGAAGATAATGGAGAGCTGTCCCTTGATATGCTCAAGGACTCGCCACCGGGTGTGAAACCCATGTACCCGTTTTCTACACTTATTCGGTGAGTGGTTATCCGAAATTATATACCCGTGTAATTAGTAATGTGATGGTGTGTAGATGTGCTATTAAAGGCTCTCCGACCGGAAAATTACTACTTGAAGACATTTATTATGCGTTAGAGGTGGGTGGTGTGGTATTACGAAGAGTTTTGTCATATGAATTGAACCTCACTTCGTGATGTAGAAACGATTCGACTACTTCCGTACAGCACCTCCTGGATGGAAGGTATGTCGCTGCACTCTGTATAAGCGCTCTAGGGGGATTTCTGACAAGCAGCGACAAATTGCTTTGTCTGTATTTACCCACTTGTTCATTCGGCCTTGGTTGTCAAACCACATGTAGAACACAATCAGGCATACGCTCTCGTTGCATCCTTCTTTTGAGAAGGTTCCGCGACCTCTGACTGATAGGGGGAAGGGTTGTTATTGGACAATCAATGAAGTGGTTGATCCTCGTGCTGGAGTACAGCGTGTGAGGAAGAAGAAGGACATGGGCGGACGACGAGGTGTAAGACGTAACCCTGACGGTAGCTTCGCTCCAGCACATGAGGGTGCGTATGCCTATGAAGGGTATGATCCTCGGGCTGCGTTCGGGTATGCGCAGTGAGTTTTTCAAGCCAGCTCAATAGGCTATTTTCCTGTTCGACTTATCTACGGTTTCTTTCCCGATAGGTTTGACGCTCAAGGCAACCCGTATCCTATACAGGTCCCACCACATATGCGATATATGCTTTCCGAGGATGCGTATGAACCGGAAATAGATCACAATGGCCAACCTGATTGGCACGCTATATGGAAGAATGAGCTTCGGCGATTACGACATGCCACCATCGAACAGATGCGAGCAGGGGCAGGACCGGAGTGGTACAAAATGATGGCGGAGACGGTGAGGACAGCTTTCCCAACTGCCCCGCTTGAGATGGTCGATGCATCCGGGATGGTACCTGGAGGCGCAATTATGGATCCCGCCCAAGCAGCTCAAGTAGCAGCAGCAGCCGTAGCAGCAGCGGGAGGCGTTTTAGATACCCAAAACGCAAATACGATAGAAGCGGAGGGCGGTGATGCCAACCAGTTGCATGATGCACAAGAGCCGGGGTTGGAACAACACCTTCAACACACACAACTTGGCCATGATACCGCACTAATGTAAATAATGACAGTCTTGTTTCTCGCTTGTGTCGTTTAGTGGTTTCTCGCTGTTGTCTTTGTTCGGTTGTAATATAATTGAGATTACTCCTCAAACATTGGGTGAAGCACAGCCTGTCTCATTGTGACAAAAAGTCACAAATTGAAAATAACGGCGAAATGACAAGAGCGAGAAACGTGTGGAACAAGGGCGGTGAAGGGCGCTGGACCCCTGTTTCAACGTCCGCCAACAACCAAAATCGACCGACGGTTGAGCCGTGTTTGATTCCGTTCACCATCGCACTCTTTTTCCTTCTTAATTGTACACCGTCGCCCTACGGCTTGAAGCCCCCACCAACCACTGCAGGTGAGTAGTTGATAAGATGGAAAAGAGCAAAAGTAGTGAATTTACCCTTTGTGTAGATATCTCGCAGTGTCTTTTCACTCTTTTGTGTTCCCTTTCATATCTCTCTCTCTCTCTCTCCATCGATACGACCATGCATCACAAGTATCATGTACGACAGCCTAACAACATTCATCGTCGTCAATCCGGTGTGACTCCATTCACTGGTGACGATGATCAGTCGGACGTTGAAGATTTCTTGGATCAAATTCTCAGCTCTCAAGCATCCGAATTCCTCAAGAGCAGGACTGCAGCACAAGCAACCTCCACTCCAGTTCCTGCGACCAAGCCTGCTTTGACGACAAGCCCTGTGGCGAGCACTACGTCGGTTGTTGCAAGACCAACTACGACTCAAGTACAATCGACTATCGCAGTTGCGTCAAAGCCAGCGACCACTTCTACTCCAGCACAAGTCAAGACTTCACAGGCACCTTCAACTACTAAACAGGCAGCCTCGACTGTCTCGCGTGCCAGTACTTCGGCACAGAACTCAGCCACGGCCGCTGCTTCAAACGGCGAATCCAAGTCTTCCGGTCCTTCTCCGGTAGCAATTGGTGTTACAGTCACTCTCGTTCTGCTTATGGTTGGTGCTGCAGGTGTCTACTTCCTTCGCAGATACTTCATTGCCAAGCGGCAGAAGAAGAGGCACACTTGGAATGCACCAGCCGGTGGCGATTTCTCGGAAAAGACTCAAGAGCCTCGTCAAGAAGCCACTCTAGAGGATAACTACGAGACGATTGACATCAACGAGAAGCACGGTCCTACTCCAGTCCCGTATCCATTCACCATCGACAACGTCAATAATCAATTCCCACCTCCTACGCCACCAAAGCATCAAGAGCAGTTCTATAATGCAGCACCCTCTGCTCCAGTTGTTGCATTACCCGCCCCACCTCCGCCCCTTCATCCGACTGGTTTGGCTCCTTTGCGGTCTCCTTCCCCTCCACCCGTTGCAGGGACACCTTACAACCCCTCCCCCGCTCCTGTCGGGTTTGATGGTCCCTCTCCTCTCGCTACGGCCTCTCCTGCGGTTATTCCCTTCACACCCTTCTCTTCGGTCGCTCCTCCTACTGCCCAGGTTATGATGCCTGCCATGACCCAAGCTAATGGTGCTACTTCGTCTGCCCCCAAAAGTGTTAACGGAGGATTGTTCACTGTCATCCGCACCTTTGTTCCATCATTGCCCGACGAACTCTCTCTCCAACCTGGTGAACAGGTCAGGGTTGTCGAAAAGTATGACGACGGATGGGCCCTTTGCGAGAGGATGAGTCGCGGAGCCGGCGTTGAAAGCGGTGTTGTCCCTGTCGAGTGCTTGGATTTGACTGTTGGCGATTTCGGATCTGCTCAGAAGTTCCCCGAGAGCCCAGCAATGAGCTCTACCAACTCTTTCACCGGAATTCCAGGCTTTGTTCCAGGAGCAGGTATGATGCAGGAGCACATGGAATCTTGGAGATTGAGCAAGCGTGCAAGCAGCCTGCATCAAGTCGGTCCTGGTAAATACTAAGCAAATTAAGCCATCAATGAAACAATGAGTCCGTAAGTCGATAGTGGTTGATAGTTCTCTGTTCGGTGCTGATTGTCCTCAAGAACAGTGCTGTTCTATCCGTGGACTCTCCTGTTTTTCCTTTGTTCAAGACCAAGACTTTTCTTTTCATCTCCTCAAAGTTTCTTGAAGTTATTCCCAACAAGTCAATTATTTTTTCCTCATTCTTTAGGTATATCTTTCATTGCCTATCTATAGCTCACATGTGAGCTTATACCTTTTTCCTTCGCATCGTGATGCAGTTTCTTCATTCACGTAGGTCACGCCGGCTTTGACAGCTGTTACGTCGCTTTTTCATTTATTTTCAACTTGGTTCCTTAATTCTTCATCAATCCGTTGCTAATGAAAAAGCTTCGGAACTGTCGCCGGTCGAAGAAAGGGTATTACATCCTTTCCCCTTCTTTATGTACTAGAAGAGGGCCGTTTATCCTACCACTTTTTTCCCTTAAACTTTTCGCGGCTTAGTTCCTTGCTACCTCACGTTTGTGTGAAGAAGTCGGGTTCCGAGATTTCTTTACAAAAACACAGGCTGTCATTGTTGTTTTATTTTCTCTTTTTGGGTGTATAGAACGCATAATTTCTCCCACAATCACCACCATCTTCTGCTTGACAGAAGGTTCGTTTTAAATCTGTATCCATCGAAGCGCAGTTGCGTGGCGTGCACTGCGTAACCAAGTGGCCTCGGGCGACCTAAAATAGAAATTCATGCCGACGCGGAGAATAGAGATGAACCTGAAAACTCAATTCATGTTCCTTGATTGTGCCGTTATCCTTGGCTTTTTGGATTGTTTTGGATGAATGTTATTTCCTGTATTCATGTGGATGCCGTCCCTTGGAAATTGATGGAGACACCGAAACATGTCATGGGAAAAATATGGGAATGATGTTTACGGGGATGCTTGTGTAATCCTTGATCTACTCTCTCACTTTGTCAAATTTGGCACAAGGCTTGCCTATTCACGATACCAACTCAGCAATGAGCGTTCTTAGACCCTTCAGAGCTTCTGATCTTTTCAAGTTTAATAACGTGTAAGCGCCCTTGACTACAAGACCTTTTTATTACAGAAATAGTATTTTGTTGATTATTTGAAACTTTTTGGGTTTCGGGTTGCATGTAATTTTCGGGACCTTAGCAATTTGGATATATGGACGGAAACTGTGAGTCTAAAGCACTAATATTAGCTACAAAGAGTGCTGAGCTGGATACCATCATACCCTAACAGTATTCGATTGCCTTTTACCTTAATTACCTTTCTCGATGGCCGGACCTGTGTATCGTCAAGGAAGCTCCTTGTGGGCGGATGATGGGATATGGTGAGTTAAATCATCAAGTTTTTCTGAGGTGATCACGTCTAGTGAGCTGAGAGAGGTTGAAATAGTGTTGGGTAAAGCGGAAGGACAACGGACAGAATGGCATGGACATGTCACGGCTATCACTGTAGCGCCTGAATATCGCCGCCTTGGACTCGCAAAAAGTATGATGGATGAGCTAGAAAGAATCTCGGATGAGGTCTATCAAGGGTTCTTCGTTGATCTCTACGTCAGGTAACAATCTCTTGCATCTTCTTTCCCAATTTAGGATGCTAATAACGGTTGATTATGAAGGTGTACGAATTATCTGGCGATCGAAATGTATGAGAAGATGGGATATAGCGTTTATCGACGTGTGATGGAGTATTATGGACGTTTGGGACCAGATAAAGGATCCAAGGATGAAGAAGATGCATTCGGTCAGTAGAATCTTCACCTTTCTCTCGAAAATCTTTTTTTTTCTGACATTGTTCTATTGTAGATATGAGAAAACCGCTTTCGCGAGATCCAGAAAGAAAGTCTATAAGGCCAAATGGACGGGACGTTCTCATTAGCAGAGATCAAGCACCTTGATCTTTTAACCCTCAGCCCATAGATGCTTTTGATCATATAGCAGAGTAATTATGTATACCTTGGGGTAATGGATTACGCAACCATTTTCGTCGATCTCCCCCAATTTGGCAATTTGGGGGTGACTTTTCGGAAGTCTCCGTCGGGAAAAAACGCAAAACCAAACACGGAAGACTCCACAACGAGAGAAAACATCCCTGAACAATATCTCCACCGAACCACAATGAACATCAGCGATTTCCCAGCTGAGCTCCTCATCGCTATACTTATTCATACAGATGCTTTAGATGTTGTGAGATGCCGACTTGTACGTCATCACAGTCAGCTTTTTTAAAGTCTATTCCTCACCTCAAATCTTCCCCAAAACCGGAACGTCTTACTATAGGTTTGCTCCTACTTCAAAGGAATTATTGATAGCTCATCCGTCTTGAAATATCATATCGCTCTCTATCTGGCTTCGTATGTGGATGGTCCCGTAAACAACCGACTTTCGACAGCGGAACGACTCCGAAAGCTGGAAAACCATCAAGCATCATGGAGAGAATTACGTTGGCAGCAAAAAGATTCGTATACTATACAGAGTAGAGCATCTACCTATGAGCTTTATGGAGGTGTCTATGCCCAGGGATTGACTGCCCAGTCTGGTGGTAATCTTCATATTACCCGTGGTATGGAACTCATCGAATTCCCATCGTTGCTACGAAATGAGGACCAAGCAAGGACATGGAAGATCAAAGATATGGGGGTAGATGTTAAGGACTTTGGAATGGATCCAGAAAAGAACTTGCTCGTATTGATGGAATCGCCTGGGAGAAGGTCAGTATCCTCTCTGAATGTAAGCATTTATGTAGAAAATTAACATGCAGCATGTAGATCTTTCGCAGACCGTAATCCACCAGCGAAAATTCATCTGCGGACGATGAGGACTACTGAACCTATTCCCCATCCACTCGCTAAACAACCAATTTTATCCCACCGTCTCCAAGAGTATTGTCCAACTCATTACTTCTGGGTCCAGATTGTTGGTGATAGACTGGCTGTTCTCTTCTTGCCAATGGATCAAGAGCATGGGGCAATGGCAGAGATGGCTATATGGGATTGGCAAACAGGACAACTTGAGGGTGTAAGCATGATGCTAACAATTACTCTCATTCGGCATAGGCTAATCTGTTCAATCCTAGAAACTTGTATTTGGAAGTTCAGTCAGAGTCTCGTCCTTTTCTTTCATTTCTTACGACACGTTCATGGTCCCTACTGCCATCGAGGGAAGACCTCTCGGGACAATTCGACTTTATCGTGTGACAAGGTCTCAAGATGTCGTTACTCCCAAGTTATTGGCACAATATCTGCTCCCAGAGCCTAGCAATCGAGTTTTACAATCTTCTTTAACCTGTCGCGCTGATCCCGCTCCATGGGCCCCAGCTTCTCGTAATCCACTTTACAAACCAAGTCCAGAAGAGGAAGAAGCATTGCTAAATGATCCGCGTAAGCCAAGACCTCCTCCACCATTCTCGCCAGCCCCTACTAGCAGGATTGTGGTTCTTTCCCTGCACGTCTTGGTGTTCAATCGTAGAGCAGGGCAGCTCCGGGATTACACCATTTTCATGAAGAGCGAGATGCTACTGCATGAGTGGGAGAAACATCTACCAAAGATCAGCATGGAGCTTGATGAAGATGGTAACCCGACGACGGAAACGGTCGACGTCCCATGGGATTCCTGGGGTCCGGAGAATACAAGATGGACCGAGGAGAAAACATCTGAAGAATGGGTTTGCTATGTATACGGGCAGCGTTATTGTCGAGGTAAAAGATTATATCCAGTGTTGCGTTGCTACATCACGTTACTAAGGGGGTCCAGTTTATCGCACCGAAAGCGGTGATTCAGGTCTCCAGCTGATGAATTTCAACGAAATCCCATTCAAGAAAGAGTTTCCCGAAATGAATGACTCAAGAACCGAGATCGCGAAGCCTTACGTCAGACATACCCAACAGTTCATGATAGTTGCAGATGGCGATGATGACGAATGGCCAGGAGATGACAGTGATGAATGGACCGATGAGGACGATGATGGCGATGCCGACGAAACAATTCCGCCTGAAGGCGAACTAGGAATATACGTGGTAACAAAACCGACGACCATCAAAAGTGTAGGATTTGCTCAACCAGTAGAATCCCGTCTTCCATTTCAAATAACGAGGATCGAAGGTCCTGATGTGAAAGAACTGCAGCGAGTTCTGATAGACGACGAGAGAATTATTGGCGTTCGAGTGAGTACGTTATAAATGATGTAGATTCGTACTCTAAGCGCTGTGCATTGCATAGAGAGCACAAGATACCCGAAGAACTCTGACTTTGGATGTCTTCACCATATGAATCACTCCTGCTTGTTTTTGGCATGAAAATATGTAAACTCGACATCACATTGGAAATTCTCCATAATGTATTATATTGAATAAAGAGACGCAGATGACACCATAGTACGAAAGGATGAAAGAAACACATCTGGATAAATTACGAATCCACAAAGAAACATTTGCGACTTGAGCAATACTGAAGCTTAGCCGGAGAGGCTAGACTTCTGAATAGATTGGCTCGAAGCAGAAGCGGAGAGGTCAAGTACACCTTCCTCATATTTGGATCCACTTGCAGATTCGAGATCCGCGCAGGACTCCAATTTCTCTAGGTCGATGACGTCCATCTCGTCATGTTCAGTAATAACGGTGACCTTAAAAGAGAGATTCGTAAATGCATTCATGTAAACAGGCTATTATTCACATACCTGAACGCTCATCGCATGATCCTGATTCTCGGATACTTGGTGTCCAAATCTTCCGAGCACTCTTCTGAAGAAACCAGATAATCCTCTTTGCTCCGGGATCCTGTCCATTGTCCTGACTGGAGCAGCTGGTTCAGCAAACATTGTGACGCGACGTCTATCAGATGTATGTTTTGCTGGCAGGGGATAGACGTCAAGGTTCGAGACGTTGGTGCCAGATGGTACCCCAGTACGTCGGTGAGCATTTGTCTTGGAGATATCCAAAGTTTCAGGAAGGTGTCCCGGATATGCCCCACCAACGCCGGAGACGTCACTGGTTCGCTGAACTTTAGAGACGTTTGTGACCCAGTATAGAACCAGGGCGTTAATAGTGACCTGTCAAGTTACACCTTAGTTAAAACCCAACAAGTGGAAAGATATCAATCACTTACATCCGTTCCACAGCAAGACAGGCAAACCCAGCCGAGCTGCCGCCCATGCATGATAGTAAGCACTGTGATATTGACAGCCGAGGTCGCTAGAGCAGCGATCGAGGCGCTGACAGGAAAAAAAATTATTAGTCCGGAGCTGATTCTAGCGAAATTGAATTCAGTGGGGACCTACATCAGAGTTCTTATCGCTACGGCGCGCAGGCGGGGGTTGACAGTGGCTCTCCATAATGGCCAAACGAACATGCCAGTTAGGAAAATCGTCATGAAAAGGTCATAGCACAACAAACTCAGAGACGAAATCTTGGTCAGCCCTATTACACATGAGCGGTCCTGCATGAGTTGAGCAACTCTCCCTTGAATCACAATCAGTGGTTTGTCATCCCGAAAGTCTTTGTACCCACCCCATAAAGCTAATCCTAGAACAGCGATGAAGGGCACAAGTGCCAGCATGCAGACTTGATATACTGGTGACTTGAGCCGGCTTGTACGCTTTGAGGTTGCATGTGGTGTCCAAACTATGTGCACCTTCTCAATGAGAAAAAGGTATATGAGGAGCTTGGACGATATGTAAAGCTACAGCAACAATCAGCATCTCCAAGAACCTTTTTTGTTTATGAGTTGCATGGAAGCTTACGAAGATGCAAGACCAAATAGCTAGGGAGCAGGTGGTGAGGTTGAGGGAAAGACCAGTTCCGGTGATGAGTATAGAAGCTAGGATACATAACGCGATCAACAGGATGTCGTACGAAGATACGGACGTCATTACTTACACGTAAAGATGAAAGCCCAGCTGTGAAAGACAGATCAGACAAAACTCCAACGAGAACGCAGGAAATATGTTACGTACGAAAACAAGAATACAAGAAGGGTGCAGAGCTTAGGCCATGATGTACGAGACAAGCCATGGAGTGACCAAAGTTCAATTTCGGATGACCTGCGTGCGATACAGTAAGTTGATACCGTAAGGCCTGAAGCGCAGAGAGTGAGTGGTGGGGCCATCGTCGAAACTGAAAGATATAGCACTGACCGATGAGATGTATGACCGTTGTCAAAATCTGCATCCCATGATTTGGAAATATTGCGGTAGGATATGCCCCAGGATGCTGGGTAAAGGTGTTGATATTAATGTCGGACATGGTGAGAACGTCAAGGTGGTCGAAGGAGAAGAGGAGGGGGGCGGAAAGGAGGGCGGGTTGGGGGATCCACCAGCTATTTGAGTTTCCAAAGCTCCCGTTCCTAGATGCATTGGATAAGTAACTGTAGTTACTATTGAATTGCTCCTCTCCGCTTGAACCGTTACTGTTGTAAAAAAGCCTGTTCAATCAACGTGCCTGATTCAATAGAATATACATGCTATATTGTTTGTTTATTTGAGACATCCACCGAGTAGTTTTCCGTTACCCGAGCGGATAAATAGAGAGCAGTCGGGAGCAGCCTGGAGCCGTACTGAATTGATTGCTTCCGTTATATTCAATCCGATGTTCGCTTTAGAAGTATAAGTATCACCTGGGGCCGAGCCGTATCGGAATCCAAATCAAATCATGTCTGTCAATCAAAGAAAAAAAATCAGGTAACGTCGCTGCATGATAAGAATCAATGAATACAATACCATCTTAAGTAGACTGAGCAATCACGGTCAAGAAGCCCGGCATGTCAAACGGACTCTATGTCAGATTCATCAAGACCTTGGTAACAACACGTGGTGCAACGAACGATATAGAGGACGACAAGTATATGCCATCAGTTATGATAGCCACAGTTCAACGTGAAACTTGTGATTTAAATGAGCGTCACGTAGCCTGGAACCCTTTTCGTGCAATGCTGCTGTGACATGAACGAAATGGTCAGCCCATCCCTGATGCTCTCCCAGTCTGGTAAATGAGGAAGAACCGACTCGGAGGATACGGTGCCTTGGTCGCCCTCGCACTTCTTGGGATACACCCCAAATGGTGATAAAGTGGTGCATCTTCAAGCTGAATTGTTCAAGTTGAGTTGTTCCAGCGAGTCAACAATCTGTACTTTAAAGGCACTGATGGAGCGTTAAAAAAGCCACAAATCGCAAAATTGTTCGAGCTTGATACGCAGTCTTTGTGTTTGTTTTGATGAGCGTCTCTGTTCAATTTTGCGAAGAACTCAAAGGGTCCATGTTCCTTGACGACAGCGCAGCCTCAAACGGTAGTCTCACAAAACTCCCATTCTCAAGGGCGGAATAGAGTAAAGAATTTTTACTCTCCCCCCTCTCTCTTCGCTGCTGGACTGGACAGGCCCTAGTGGTCATCTTTCGCTCATTGCAACCCACACTCTTTTTAACAAACAAAATCACTTCAGTTGATTCAATACACCATCCAACACCCGCTATTCCAATCGTCAAAAAAAATGATCCGCCTTGCGTCATCCCTTCTCGCCACCCTCGGTGCGATTTCCACAGTGTCTGCCCATGCTAGCATCTATCACCCCTCCATGTACGGTTTTAACGTGACTGCTGAAACATTTGGACGAGACTTCCGGCCCCATGTTCCTCTTGACCACGAGCTTTTTAAGGATTGGTGGTTCCACGGTCATCTCGACTATCCACCACATGATGGAGATGTATTCGAGTTACCTGCTGGCGGAACAGCTGGTATGTCTTAGATGTGCTAACTTCAGTCCATGACCTTTAACTTTGATGTTCATTAGTTGCTGAAATTGCATGTCACAAAAGCGCTACATCGTACTGGAATACATCGGAGAGGTACGTTCGCTGCATCGAGTTCATGATGGGTTCTGACTGTGTCTTTGGGGATTAGTCTTAAGGATGGGCGTCAAGGCAATTATCCTTGCCCTGGCCAACCACTTGCGGCATTCCATACAACAGGTCGTGATGGTGTGACAGGCTGTGCTATGGCCATTGTTGATAAAGCCAACGTTCATGACATTAAACCTGAAGACTTCACCATCTTCAGCGTGAACCACGCTTGCGTATGGACGAGAGACACAGAGTTCCCTGTTCCTGCCAAGATGCCCGCTTGCAAAGACGGAGTTTGGTAGGTTCTTACCCACTAATTGACCTCCACAACGCTTAACTGATCGTTTCGCTTCATATTCGCAAAGTCATTGCGCCTGGTTCTGGATTCATAGTCCCAACTCTGGGTCCATGCAAAGTATGTCGCTCGCGTGCAAAAACATCATCAACACAGAATGCTAACTTCTCATAAGTGTACATGACTGGCTTCAAGTGCAAAGTCACCAACACCAATGAATCAGCTCGGAAGATCGGCAAACCATCTCTCGCCCGTCGTTGCCATGACCCTGAAATCGGTTTCGACGAGAAAAACTGCACTGTTGGACCAAAGCAGCCCCTCTACTGGTATCAAAAGGAAGGAAACACGGTACGAGTCTCGTTAAATTTTCGCATAGCAGTATAAGACTAAGTAAAATATCGTTGGTAGTTCTTCGAGGATACATACCACCCTCCTTTGTACAACGACCTTTATGACTTCAAGCATGGTGCTCAGGAGGACATCTTTACCGATGAACCTGGATATTGGGAGAAATC
>WSUA01000214.1:0-24037 GCA_019633455.1 Tulasnella sp. 419 | reverse complement strand
TGGGAAGACTCAAAGCTACTGCTTCGCTGAGATGTCTCTTGAAAATGCCAAAGCCGCGCTACGGACTTGCCAGAACAAAGTTCTAGGATTTGGTCGACGAGCTAGAGCTGTTTCTGTGAACATATCTTCGCAAGAAGAACTTATGAAAGAGGTAAGCATCTCTTAAAGTCGGTTGCTGTTATGTTGTATAACACTCTCGTCTTCCAGCTTTTTCCAACATGGCGCGGCCATTTCATAGGATCTCAACCATCAGTTAATGGACTTGAAGGCGGTCCCCTGACTGAAGTATTGGACGCTGGACTAATATCTTTCGACGAACTGGACTCCCTCCTGGCCTTACTTCGCAACCCCAATGTCGGTCACTGCCGCTCACCTACCGATTATTACTGATCCTGCTCTACAGGCACACTTCCTCAAGGTGCCTTCTCTACCGTATCACTCTCTAATATCTATCCTTCAGAAATTCCCAGTTCATGGAGATAGTCGGGTTTTCTGGACCAACGTCCTCCGTGATCAACTTTTTAGTAAGAGATTCGCTTTTAATTCTCTGGCTACTAACTTTGTCCGTGGTTCATGATGTATAAAGCCGTTGCCCACGCTGCAGTCAAGATTCTCACCGCTCAATGGGAGCAACCAGATTTTGATGCTGACCTTTTCGACCAAGTCGCAGCAGCAGCAGCCACTTGCCCTGGTTTGTCTCCTTGATCTATTCCCTTGACATAATCTTATCTGCATGAATTCTCAGCATTCACTGATATTCAAAGACATCTCATTACCGAGATCGCAACTGCTCCGTCCTTTGCTGATCTGCCATCGCTTGATCGATCATTGTCCAATTCACCCGTCCCAATGGAGACAGTTCCTCCCACACCTCAAGATGAACATGAACACCAACTCTTCCAGCCGCAATCAAGTATGTCAGATAACCCAGCAACTTCAAGTTACTACAACCCCGGTCCTGCCAATGCTAAACCCATGCTTCCGCGGGCACTATTCGATGAGATAGGGAATGAAGTCGGAGTCGATGCGACGTTGGTGAGAATGATATTTCAGAAGCTGACACATATGGTCTTGTAAGGTTTTAGCTTTTAATACATAGCTGTTTCTTGCTGTCTAACTGTGCCATGTGGGGCTTCATGTGCGTGCTCCGATGGCTGATTATGTAAGAGGTCGCGAAAAGATGAATGCCGACATCCGAACCAGTTTGCTTGACTCCTCACCCATAAGCGACTCATAACCATGGTTTTAACACATCACACAATACAAGGTGATAAAGTTGTGGAATTATACGAAATTCGCTAACAATGTTTGCTAGATGGCTGGTTCCGCGAGATCTCCCCACAATGGCCCGGTGAGTCGTGCTCGACGTACTCAACCCTCTTACCATCTGGAGGTCTGACTCTTTTGATTCCAATAGGGCAGGCTATGAGCTTGAAAGTGGTCAAAATATTGCACGTCGAGAAATCTCTCTACCAAGATGTCCTCGTCTTTGAATCCGAAACGTATGGCAATGTGCTGGTCCTTGACGGGGTGATCCAATGCACAGAACGCGACGAATTTTCGTATGTTTGTCAATAGCTCACGTTGTCATAACACTCAAACTCTACTTAGGTACCAGGAAATGATAGCACATCTGCCACTGGCGAGTCATCCAAATCCCCAGAAGGTCCTAGTTATCGGAGGCGGTGATGGTGGAGTGGTCAGGGAAGTCTTGAAACATAACACTGTCGAAGAAGTCGTGTTGTGTGATATTGATGAGGTATTTATCATTGTCCGTCCCTTGCTAACTAATTGTCTGATTGTTCAATTCCTCAAGGCCGTCATTCGAGTTTCCAAACAGTTCCTTCCCCATATGTCAGAGCTTTTAGATGATTCACGAGTGACGGTCCACATCGGGGATGGCTTTGCTTTCCTTCAAAATCACGAAGCCACCTACGATGTTATCATCACCGACTCCTCCGATCCTGTTGGTCCAGCAGAATCACTCTTCCAAAAGCCATATTTCCAACTTTTGCACGACGCGCTCCGTGAAGGTGGTCACATCTCAACCCAGGGCGAATGTCTCTGGATCCATTTGCCTCTCATCAAAGATCTTCATGAAATGACCAAGAACTTATTCCAAGTGGCCGAATACGCGTTCACTACCATTCCTACCTACCCATCTGGACAAATTGGTTTCGTGCTTTGCTCAAAGGAAGCGGGTAGGGATCTGAGAACACCCGTCCGGAAGCTTGAGGGATGCAGGTACTGGAACGAAGACGTCCACAGGGCCGCCTTCATGCTTCCCGAATTCGGCAAAGCAATGCTCAGGGAAGGCAAGAATATACTACCGGTTCTAGGAAAAGCTGCTACGGAAGGCACCAGAAAGAAAATTCTGTTGTTAGGGAGTGGGTACGTAGCGCGGCCTGCAGCGGAATATATCGTCAGGAACCCAAACAACGAGTTAACGATAGGTCAGCATCGAAATTCATTGTGATATCTCGTTCACTTACCTTTGTATGCCGGCAGCCTGCCGAACCCTTAAATCCGCACAAGATCTTGCATCCTCGCTGCCTCGTACCACACCCATTTCCTTAGACGTCAACGACGCATCCGCGCTTGAGGCTCAAGTCGGAGCACATGACCTAGTAGTGTCCCTTATACCATATACCTACCATGCTCAAGTAATTCGGGCCGCCATTGCAAAAAAGACACATGTAGTCACAACCAGCTATGTCAGCCCATCAATGCGCGAGCTGGATGAAGAAGCCAAGAAGGCTGGAATTGTGGTTTTCAATGAAATTGGATTGGACCCCGGGATCGACCATCTGTATGCAGTGAAGACAATTGACGAAGTACATGCCAAAGGAGGCAAGGTGAGTTTTTTGTAATCACTACATGGGCCAATTGACTTATTCATTCACTGGGGCCTGTCTCGATTGACATAGGTGAAAGAGTTTCTCTCATATTGCGGTGGACTCCCTTCGCCTCCTGCGTCATATAATCCCCTGGGTTACAAATTCTCTTGGTCAAGTCGCGGCGTGCTACTCGCACTCTTGAACTCTGCCGCGTATTACGAGAATGGACAAGAAGCGACTATTTCTGGACAGGACCTGATGGGACATGCCCAGCCCTATTATATTTCTCCGGCATACGCATTCGTCGCCTATCCTAACCGTGATTCTAGACCATTCAGAGAATTTTACTCGATCCCAGAGGCCGACACAGTCATCAGAGGTACACTTCGCTATCAAGGTTTCCCAGAGTTTATCAAGGCATTGGTGGATCTTGGATGGCTTGATGCTAGCGAGAAGGATTGGCTATCGGAAGAAGCTGGAAAACAATTGACGTTCTCCCAAATCACTCAGAGGCTTCTCGGCCTTGAAGGAGCAGATGACTCGTGAGTTCGCTGTTTCACGTAATAGAAGCAAATTGCTAATTGGGTTGTAAAATCGAACAGCACCCTTATCAATAAAATTAAATCAGTATGCTCATTCAAATCATCCGCCGAGGAGTCAAGGATAATTGCAGGGTTGAAGTGGATCGGTCTTCTATCGGATATCATCCCTCCTTTAAGAGGAAATCCAGTTAATCTTCTGGACACCTTATGCGGCAGGCTGGAATCTCTCATGAAATACGAGCCTGGCGAGGCTGATCTCGTCATGCTGCAACACAAGTTCGTCGTAGAGTGGTCGGATGGAAAGAGGGTCAGTGGTTTTATTTTGAGGGATCACGTTCGTTCCATTGACGGCTATATTTCTGCAGGAGACGTTAACATCAACACTTGAAGCGTATGGATCAACTCTCCCTGGTGGACACTCAGCTATGGCATTACTCGTTGGTCTGCCATGTGGAATTGCCACGCAACTTGTTCTGGATGGAGTCTTAGCGACACCCGGAGTTCACGCTCCTTACTCCAAAGACTTCTGTGATCCTCTAAGGGTGGCTCTTGAAAGTGAAGGTATCACTATGGTGGAGCGAGTGGAATAAAATCTTAGATAACATGTAGTAGGTGTCATTTCATGTAACCAGAACAATAAGCGGAAAATGAAACGAAACGATGCTTGTCGCTTGAGCTTGGAAATATAAAGGGGTTATATCTATTGGTAAGGGCCGGGGAATTGTGTCTCATGGCCAATACGATTCGTGCGAACACTATATAGCCCGATTCCAATCATCGGGGTGGGTCAGTCTCGATTCTCGCTCTTGCAATCCTTCCAAATGCCAAATCTCATCCGCCTGTTTGCCCCATGAAGTAATCTTCGGTGGATTGCGGAGCTCACTGGAGAACGCAGTGGCGGCTCCATCGAGTGTTCTATGATCTCTGTAATATATGGATATTGTTTCCGTTTTTGGAAAGCAATCCACAAGAAGTGAATGAACGATGTTGATGCTAATACGTCGAACTTGTAGAGTATGAACCGATTCGCGGAGGTGAGGGAGCTGGCGGAAGCATTCTTTGACATCTTCATAAATAGAGGCAGACCAACCAGTACCACTGGCACCTATTCCCAGAAAGGACACTGGTGGAACTCTCCGTATAGCTAGAAGTAAGTCAGCGGCAGCCGTGGGCAGAGACCAAATATCGAGTCTATCTAATGAAGGATAAACCGGAGCGAGTGCATCCCATTCTATCTCTGGATCCCAGGATGGACTAGTTCCAAATAGGCCTACTCCAAGAGACTGCAGATTTGGACTTTGTATAAGGGAGGAGAGGAAAAGGAATTCGGAGATAAACATATCTGCTATTACTAATTTCCGCAAATTAGATAGCTCGACTGTCCGTGGTCGATTTTCGAGCTTCAGCCATGATTCCAGATCCTCTGGAGGTAAGAATAGAGCCACCAACTCCAGCCGCTCCAATCGGGGTGACGCATTCAGCGTTTCCAGCAAACCTTGTAGATCAACGTCCGGTTCTGCAAGGCCCTTGGCCCTTAAAACCAGGTTGCTGAGATTTTGCAATGAGAAAGGGGCGGGTTGCCACATCAGACGCAAATTGGTCAACTGGAGATACTCTATTCCCGGGTTTAGAGGACCGATGGTTCGTCGAGGGGTGACGAGATTAGCAGGAACGATGCAAGAAAAGTGTCGGAGTGATGTAGCTTGTGAGATGATATCCAACAACATATGTAGGATCCCCCTATGATTAATCCACATTATCACGTATTCCCAACGTAATATGTGAAGCTGTAGAATAGAGAGAAAATCCTCCGAACAGACAGGTACAACGAGACTGAGAGACATGTTCCCTGACCTCATTAAGTAGTGTTCCAGCTGGGTCGTTGTCATCTTCGTATCCACGTGTACGCTTGTCCAAAGTGCGGGTGTAGTGAGTGTAACAACCCTCCACCGATGGGAGACGAGCTGAGGAGTGGTGAGTGGAAATTCAAATCGCTGTTTATCATTATCCAGCTGATTTGAAGTCCAGATCAATATCAAGGCTAAAAGCTCGTTTGGAATGATATCAAATGGGTTATGGCGCAATTCGAGGACATCTGAGGTTGGGCAAGAATCCATGATGTACAGATGTTTACTGACCCGGAAGGATGTCAGCAATACAAACTTAAAGTCCTATTTGAAGATCTTCACCTGAAATCCCCTTAAAGCGGTCGGAAAGAATGGAAATTACAGAAAGGAAATTGTTAGGACTCAATGTGTTATTTAGGCGGAGACCTAACCCACTATACCCATGTCCTAGAAAAGGTTCCCTAAGCTAGTGCCATATTGCTGACATCATCGAGGAAGATCTGGAAGTGGTATAGAGATGAATTGTACTATAGCTGCTACTAGTGCTCGTGCTTTAAGCCATGCCAGCAACTGACATTCAAAATATAGGGGGGTTCTCATCCAAGAAATGAATGAATCCCCTGGATATATTCGTCATCAATGAGTAGTACGAAAGATGGTGGCCCTCTGAATATTGGCATCAGGCGTCGAATCATGTGATCGTCTGCTCAAGGCCAGTCTCAAATGATGAATGGGAACCCAAGTGATCTGAGCATTGCCTGGTTGGTCGGCTAACTTCAGGGATCCCTCTACTTCGCAAGCTTCATTCGATATTAGTCCGAAGTATAAACCTTTCGTACAACGGGCTAAGGAACACTTCACAGCTTGGCCAGCCTATACCCGAAACCCCAAGCTCCAACACCTATACTAATGAACTTGCCCCATCAGTTGCTGGTTCTTGAGTAGCACAGTCTTTTCTAGGAAGGTAACCGACTCTCATTCACTGTAGCAATGTGTAAGGAGGCAATCGCACATAAGGTCAAGTATGGATGATAAAAGGTTCGATGTTCGACATCTATATGACTATGGAAGCAACTGTGAATGCTTTAGAACAAGCCATAAACCAGATGAGTAGGATTGCTCACAGTTAAATATATGTACCCCAAGAATTCACGACCAAGATATGTAAACCCTCAGAGTTCATCGTGTTCTTGCCGTGGATCTCTGAATGCGCCGCGCAACCGGATAGTTCCGTCCTTCATAGTTTCTGTGATGACCGGAGAGGCAGCAGGCCTGAATTTGTACTTTTTGGAATACCTAGTTAATCGAAAGGGGGCGGTTCATATTCAAATCAGGTCCAAGAAGGAACGGGACAATCATACCGGTCTGCATGAATGACTTTAGGTTTCTTTTGCTTCCTGAATGCTTTTGCACCATCCGAAACAATGAGTTTGTATGCGATATAAAGCCACAGAACTATGAAGACCGTCAGCAAAACAAAGCGTTTAGTCCGCCATCGGCTTCGACGAATTGTAGTTGTTCGGCGCGTTGGTGTATCCCGAGATGCTGGAGATGGCAATGTATCATCGTTTGAGAGTTCAGCAGACCTCGGTTGTGATGGAGATGACATTGTTGGCTTGGTTTGTCAAAAAGTAAAAAGGCACGTGTTAAAGCGAACCGTGGTAACAGTCGAATGGCTTTCAAGTTGCGCTTGCGTAGTAACAGGCCTTTGGTAGCAGGCCGTATCCTGACATCATGCAAACAATGAGGCTACTCAATGAGATATTCTATAACTTCAACAAAATACAAAGAACCACATAAAGATATTGCTACACATGAGCTGAACCAGAAGATCCATCCCCCGCGAATTGCTCATAACCCCGTCCTATAAAAAGCCGCTCCCTCCTGCGATCTGAAAAGATTCACTTCATGAGAAGAAAGTAAAGATTTCACTATTGACTCCGTTGACACTTTGCGCGACTCCGCCACTGCCAATACCCCCTAATTCGCCGAAGACACCTGTTGCCGCGGTACCCGCATGCGTCACGCCATACTGCAAACCACTTGCAAGACCCGGGTACACGAGCTGCGCAGAGGACATCAATGCAATTGATGGTTGCTGCGCAGCCTCATCAAGCGCGTTTTTCATCAATCCTCCACAGACTGGTGCTTGAAGCAGATCATCGTTGCTCTTGAACGCTTGTTGGGTAAGCGCAATAGTCGAGGCAGACGTGATCAGCGATGGATCCATGAGAGGTGCTTGATTCATATAAAGGTGTCCCTGAAACGGATTTTGCTGGATATTGGTGGCTTCAGTCCCCAAAGGCAACCCCACGTTCATTCCTCCAGCGAATTGATGTCCAACAGGCAGAACCATCCCGCCAACTGCCTCGTCATGCATGCGTAGGGACGACCCTCCTGTCACCGGGATCGCGACTTGGCTTGGCTGGGAACAGATGATCATTCCGCTGTAATCTTGGACATGCGGGGCGTCAATGCTCCCATACGAGCTGCTTTGGGACTCGTTGGGCAGATCGAGTATGGTATCTTCTCGTCTGAGTGAGGTGGTCCTACTGGGAGCTAAACGCGGCTTGCTCATTTGAGATTTGCTGATTCGGAGCCAAGCTGGACGAGGTGGGATTTTGGGAGGAGGTGGAGACAACCGTGCTGGAATACCTGTGCCAGCTTGAGGTAAGTCGGCCGAGTGCAGTGGTCGATTCTGATGCGTTTCTGAGCTGAAAGCACCAATGTAATTGCGAGGGGGAACTGGTGGAGGAACTGGGTTATCGAAAGGCAACGAATCTTGTCGCTGTATGATCGCGGCATCGTAGAGTCCAAGATGTTGTGTAAGCTGTGAACCTATAACATAAAAGTGAGTGAGTGTTCAGCTTGTCATCATTGTGTCCTACTATACTGACCTTCTGTGCTCGTGGGTTGCACCGTAGTCGAATGTAATTCACCTCCCGGAATCTCTTCCAAGTGCATCGCTGTGTTTGAGGAAGAGAATTGTTCAAGCCCTCCATCCAGTCTATGCGACGATGCTTCATTTCTCGACGTAGCCGAGGCTAGCGCAAACGGATCCCTGAACTCCATTGTGATACAAGGCTCTGATGCGCTAGCTTGAAGAGGACTGGTCCTGGAATCACCCAATAAATCCATCAGGATATCATCCACGGATGATGGAGATGAAGCATCAGAGCTAAGGGAGCTCTGGGAAGCGTTCGTCCATGAAAAGTCCATCTGATGGTTTTGAGTATTGAAGTGCAGGCCGTCGGGTATCGAAACTGGCGCGGAAGTTCGAGCTAGGATGCCCTGCGACTTTCTGAGCTTGTCGATAGTAGCCGCCAACTCCTGTCTTGAGACATTCAGGTCCATCGAGGCGGCTGGCTTCGTCACCTCGTCAAGATAATGACCCATCTGCTCGTCAGGTGGAGTCGATGTCTCGCCTTGGATATCAGCTTGGTGCTGGGAAATGCTCCTGAAATCATCAAACCCAAACCCTGCTGACGACGAAGAGAAGAAATCGAGAGATGTTGGCGTTGGTATGGTAAATGTCGTTGAAGAAGAGGCGGCTGAAAGAGGGACTGGGAAGTTCAAACTGGCGTTTCGGGAAGAGGAATATGGTGCACTCGTTTTGTGCAGATGGTTGTGACTGTGCCTGACAGGCATCGAGGAGGATTGGTCGATTGAAGTCAAAATGAGACTTGAGCCAAGGCCTGGCGAAGAACCTGACATGGAGGATGACAAAGTGCTGCTGGAAATTTTAGGTAGGTTGCCAGTTACTGCACGAGTCTTGATCGTTGGCCTTGAGTTTGCTTGAATGATAGATTCAGATTTGGTCTTCCTCAGAGATCCTTTCGATTTGTCCGCCGGGCGATTAGGATGACCTGTCCTAAGAGACTTTTCTGTGTCAAGTACCCATTCGTCAGCCTCCGGTAACTGACGTCCTTGAACGACCTCCTCCGCCCGTCGCTTCATCCCTAGCTCCTCTCGCCTCCGGATCTCCTCCTCCAACTCCACTCCAGAGATCCCAGAAAGATAGAGTTTGGCAATGACTTCAGATCTATCTTTCTGTTTTCGTCTGGACCGTTTGGGGGGAAGAACACGCGCTGGCTTCGGTGATTTGGTGCGGTGAACGACAGGATTTTCTTGGACTGGTTCGCTGGGTTTTTCACCAGCGAGAGATCCCAACATCTCGAGACGGTGAACGCTTGAGCTAGGTGCATCCGACACAGCTACCTTATCAGAAGCAGACGACTTCGACATTGGTGTTATTGATGGACTTTGGGTGGATGTTTCATCATCGGAGTCTATGCCCTCCCATAGCTTCTGCTTTACACGGCGTCTGGCTACTCCTTCCCGACGTACCACCGGCGCATATCTAGAGCAAGAGTATTCGCACATATAAGTCAAAGGCGTCCCCCAAAAAAATGAAAAATAGCGTACCTATAGCCTGGATGAATCTCGAGGTGCCGACGCTTATGGTCCTCCGCCTTCCGTTGCCAAACTGCCTTTTCGTCTGCAGGAAGAGAGTTCCAAACAGCGCCGATGATCTAGGGTTTTGGAAGGAATCAATATCGAACATGATGCACGAAGGGCAGCAAGATACCTTTGAAATATTTCGATGATCGTTTTCAGTGCCTTTTGTGAGCTTGTTGCTCTGAACAAAATCACCTACGGATATCGAGGATCGTTGAGCACGGATACAAGACATAATTATAGAGGAAAGAGCTTACTTCTGAACAAAATGAACGAATTTGGTGGTCGAGGAACGTGGTTGAGAGGTTGTTTACGACTATGCGAGGAAGAGGGACGAGTCTTGATCTGCTTCTCTTGTTTTGCTGGCTTCATCACCTGCGTCGTCATAAATGGCTTGTCGACCATCGTTGGAGATATTAGTAGCAGGCAAAGGGGGGCAAGATGAAGAGGATGGTGAACAACGACCGAAACTCCTTTGTGTTTTTGAGCTTGAAACTAACCCGTTCTATAATCCCATCGGGGTCACCGCTCTCTGGGTTTTTTCTCCGTCCGGTTTCTCGGCTCGCAACGAGCGAAGCACCCTCCACATGAGATCTTGCAACAGGGGCTGTCCCCCAGCTCTCACCGCCATCGTCCCCTTCTGCAAAATTGTGAAAGCGATGGGCTGGCAAATCGACCTCTCCAAAGATCCCTGCAGCAGCTCTGAATGTCTTGAGGGCCGTAATTTCGGCGTCGTTAACACAGTTGATCCGTAACTCGTCGTCGAAGAACAAAAAGCCTATTGTCCCCCGCGCCCGAACTGTCGGTTCTCTCCCTGGCCAAGATTTTCCGGGCCCCTGATTGGCAACTAAAATCAAATAGTCTAAAGAATCACTAGACCCGGGAAAACAGCTGCTTTCGTGGTCAAAACAAATGGGCACATTGGCGTCATCAGAGCCGTATCCGCTCTGATCATTCTCACCAATGACAATGGATCTTGCCCGGGTGGTGCGCTTACATTGATTACGTGTTGCAGTCACGACCCATAAATGTGCACCAGAACCCACGGCATTATGGTCTAGTCCCCTACAAGGTGCTAGATAGCGCCTGTCAGAAATTTTGCCTGGGCTTAAATTCAGTGTTCGTTGTGGGGTCATCTATTCACACCCGATAAGATCCATGCATTTATCCAGCAATCAAAGTTCAGAGTAGTAAAGTGCGCGATAACTCATCTTTCTTTCTCCGAGTCAGTCGCGATATCGTTTATATCATGAACAGTTATTCATTTCAAATCTAGACATATCAAACTATTGGACACTATACAAGGCAGAAGAAGTGTGAAGAAATAGCATCCCGATCATGCATGCTGGATGCAATCCACCTTTCTGCAATATTAAATGAAGATAGGCAAACTTGGATTCAATCCTCTCCAATCGGCGTTGTCAATGAGTTCCTTTTGCTCAATCAAGAAGTTGATCGGCGCCTCAACCAGTGCGCCTCTGATCCTTGCGAGCTTATCCTTGATTTGAGGAAGAGGCAAATCACTTGCTATATGGCCAGTCTTGACCTTTGGGACAAAATTCTTAAGGCAGGTATCATGTCAGCCCGTGCGATTGACTGATGTATTTCCACGACACAGACCTTGTACTGCTCCCAGTTTCTAACTGTATCAGTAGGAACTGTCTTAAACACTTGTTGGAACATCTCCCGATTCGTTCTGGCTGTGTTTGTCCATAGAGTCATCAAATCATCGGAGATTGGATCTCGGACCATCCAGTCCTCCCTCAAGTTTGTTTCGTCATCGTTGGGATAAGGTGCAGCTCGCATAAAGGACGTCACAGGTTCTTCCCCAGTAACGCAGTACTGAGGCGGGATAAGGCCAAGGTGCTCTGCGATGCAATTGTATCAATAAATGTCGCATAGGTTATGTTCGTTATGTTCTTGAATTTACACACCTCTATAAAGCTTTCTACGAAGTGTTGCAGCAAATCTCCCAGCCATATACTGAGATCGTCTTGATCAGCTGGTTCGAGTCAGAAAATCAAAATGAACAACTCATACCGGGCGCCCATCCATCGTAGTTTCAATCATATCGGTGTCTTCAACGACTAATGCAATCTCTGAGTCGCCATCTCCTTTCTGTGATCTATCATTGATGTTGGCGGAACCCATCTAGATTATATGTTAACACTGTAAAGATTGCATTAATTATCGCGGTGCAAACTCACAATGACACGTCGATCATCAACAATCATCAGCTTCGAGTGAATGTATAATAGTTCCGTAACAAAGCTGAAGAATGGGGTATCATCGGTCAGTCAACGCATCCGAAGTAGCAGTAGATCGAGGTTATCTCACCAATCCTTTTCTTCCTGTTCGGTTCCTAGCCAGCGTTCATCTCTCAGGTCCGTGACATCCTCCAACAAGTGCTGCGCGATGGAGTCTGAAACATCTTCGTCGCCTCTTGGAGCTCCAGATTCGAACTGTTTGACAATGTCGTATGCAGCCTGGGTCGAAGGAGGGAAATTGACCTCTGCTATTTCTTCAACTGCGGATTTCTCAGTAGTTCCGAGGTTTGCTTGATCTGGTTTCTCCCAGGCAGGCGCCTTGATTTTGACTGTCTTCTGATGCCAGAATCCGTCATCACCAATCCAACATCTAGCAAGGGCGACCTGCGCTTCATGGAAGGAAACACCACTATTTTGCTCCATCTGCTTTATGAATGACGCTGGTGCGTTGATCCTGTCATATGACCTCAGGTGATAGAACCGAATGTAATCAAGCCTGAACAGATATTATATGATTGAGATTCGTGATGATGGCAAATGAAACCTAGGACGTACGGCTCATATCCAGCGTTTCGGATCTCCTCATATATGGATGATCCACCACGATTAATAGTCCTCCACTGAGCAGCCATGATAGTCTTAATTCCGTTCTCTTGTTGAATGTCGCCAGAAAAGCCAGGGACTTCTGGTATAACCACGATGACCTATCAAGTATGGTAAGTAACCGTTCAGAGTAACATGCAATGAAGTACCTCTCACCTTGAATTTTTTACCTTCCTTTGCAGCGATGAGAATGCGATCTACCAGTGCCCGAGCAATCTGATTTTTTACTGGGCTCTTATCGTTGGTACTAGAGATGCTGCAAAACGTAGATGATGAGTTATACGAATGTGAAAAGCTAGCCTAATGTCTCACAAAAATTGATTTTCTGCGGTAAATTTTCATTAATCAGTCTGACGCAGTTGACCAACAATAAATCCGACCCACCAATGTATATGTAATGATTTGCCTCTCTGATGAGCTGGAGGTAAGCATTTTGGATGCTACGCTCGGTAAGCACACCATGGCTCCAATCAGATACGGAACGGCAGACTTGAACGGTACAAGTACCAGGCCGAGTAGTGTGTGATCCACCGTATCTATTCTCGTCGTTATCATCTTCCTCTCTTCGATCGTTATTGTCGTCTCCATCCCAGTCGTCTTTCATTTCATGCCATCGGTTGCGGAATTTACGGCCAACTTCATGGAAGGTCTCTCGGTGAGGGTGTCCTGAAGTGGGAAATGTATGTCAAACGCTGCGATTCTGACGTTAAACCACTTCTTACTTTGGATCGGTTCCCCGGGTGCAGCATTGACATCGTGTGGGAAAGCCAACCAATCGTATTTTCTATCAGGTTTAGTTATGAGTTGCTGAATAGTTGATCGCCGTCACAAAGTAAAAGGACTCACGAATCGTTTGCATACTTGCGAGTCTTAATCTCGTTCCATCTTTCGACAAAGTGCTGAACGACGTCTAAGACCGCGTCGCCTACAAAACTCATATGGACATCATGCCAAGGCATCCTTGGAGTGTCCAAAATCGAGATGGTATTCGACACGTAATTATCGACTTGTTGGAAGTCCTGAACTCTTGCATTGTTCCAGTCTTGTCCAGGGAAAAGAGTACGGGAGAAATCCGTTGGATGTACGTCTGCAAGTGGACTAAAGAAATAACCATTAGTTCGGATTTGAGAACTCCGAATTTGAACATACTGGGATTGAGTATCCCAACGCCCGAAACAAGCATCAAGTCCTCCGATGCAAGCTCTATGGTTATCGACAACAATCACTTTCTCGTGATGAGACCAGAATTGAACTGAAGAATCGGTCCCAATATGGTCTGGGTGACGCTAGCAATTCCATGTCAGTAAGAATCACTCCAAACCTAAGGGTAAACCTACCAAGACAATGATATTCGGATGCAACTCTTGAAGGGCGTTCTTGGGTGATAAGTATGAATCCAATCAATCAGGGTCATTGAAAGTTGTTGATGCACACCACTCACCTTTGTATGATGACTACTCATGTTCATTGTTTGTGTGACCTCCTTGTAGACAATAACGTATACTTTGACCCCTTGCTCAGCTTTCCGCTTCAACAAGCGATCAAGCCGATATTCTTGGTAATCAGCCGGAGGACGCTTCAAATAGAGCTCGGGACTAAGCCACCAATCAAGAATGAAGATACACTCTTTGGCGGCTTCGAGGATTTCCGCAACCGCCCAAAAATAGTCTGTCAAAGAAAAAACGCGTCAATATCCCGATATAGATCGGCGTTGATGATTATGACTCGCCGTGCCCATCGATGTACCTGCGCGAGGTGAATGATCAATTAGTTGATGGAATGAGGACTTTGCACTGTAGCCGTGTTAAACTGACCACTTCACAGTGTTTCTTTGTCTGATATTTGCGAAACTTTCAAATCGATGAGATGCATTGATTGCAGCCCGAATCTTGTCCTTCTCTATTTCGTCGGGGTCGTCATGACGATCTAATGAGCAGATCAGTTAGCAAAAGTAGCAACAATAAAATCCGTAGGTTGTCCGTGGTGAGACTGACGGTTAGGATTCCAAGTTCCTTGATTGAAACAAATCAGCACAGTCTTCCAGAAGCACAACTGTTTTTCGAATTGATGTCTTACCTCGCACTTTAGAAGTGTCACCAGATGGGATGAGCGGTCAGTTCCAGCTCCAATGTGACATCATCAGAAGACCAACTGCGGCGTACCTTCAGCTAGAGTACGGTTGATTCCCTCACGAATCAGAGGGAGATCCTTATGCTTATTGACTACTTTAGTTAGGTTGTCTGCATGTTGTTGGATTTGGCCAGTGATTTTGCCGAGGAATGACATGGTGGTGAAAGTTACAGAGACACCCGGACTGCATCGATCATTCTTTCATGCGCAGCGGAGGCGGAGTTCAGCAGATTATCGCTCGGCTTTTCGGCAATCATCTCATACATCACAACCAAAAACCCTGTCGCAAAGAGAAGCAAACAGTTAACTTTCTATTTGCAAACAAACATCGAACTTTGAGCACAAACACCCAACCAATGGATGCCTGGAGCACAACCTATGCTCAAGTTCTCCAACAGTTTCATGGCACAAAGCCATCTCGAGAACTGATTTTGGACTCTGAAAATGGACTGGCTAGTCGATTGGAAGAAATTTGTAGAAGGAGGTGTGTTCTTACTGCATTCGGCCGCATCAAGGTGGTTCACTCAAAACTTCTTTGTTCACGCGACATCAGCATTGAAGATGCATCCATAAATGCGAATGAAAGGGACACGTCCTATGACGAACTAGAAGCGCTACGTCTGGAAAAGAACACATGGACTCTGCTTGGTACCTTATACACGTGGGTTTTCGCTGTGATGAACGTTAGCAAACTTACGCTGAATATAATCGTCCCATAGCTACCGAAGCGAAACGCCAGCAGTTGGCTCATCAGCAGGTGAAATCATTGCTAAGAATCCATACACTCCGCCCCACACTCTAGCATCCCGAATTGTTGAATCCTCTCCTTTGCTAAACGAACTTCAAGTGGTGGAAAACTGGCTGCAGGACATTGCTCCTTTACCTCAACAGTCAGAGCATCGACCAATTTACCGAATGTATACCAAGCGGCGGATCCAACAATCTCGTAGGGCTGGCAGACCTGGAACAGATAATTTAGTAACGCAATTGGACCCCGATGTTTTGAATAGAGAATCTGGAACGCTGGACTCGGAAGATATGGTATGATATAACACTTATCTGGCTCATCCAAAGCTGCTTACAGCGCCATCGTTGAAGGCGTTCGAGAAAGCTCTGGCGTTTACACTATTCAGCCACGTGCGATCAGGAAGACTTGATGAGGCTTTTGTTATATGCCGAGAGTCGGATCAACCTTGGTTAGCTGCTGCTCTGAGGGGATGTATCATGTTCCACTGGGCACCTATTAGTGAGTTTAACTTACTTAGAAACTGCGCGGTTTTTATCAATTCACTCCAGCTTCTCGAGAACAGGATGAAGAAGGTTCATCTATGCAGGAAGAAATATCGGAAGCCATTCAAGGAAACAAAAGACAAAAGCTTTGGCGGGAAACCTGTCAAAGATCATCAAGCAATGTTAGTTCCTTTGAATATTCTATTTCTCTCACTAACCGGACGCGTTCATTATTTCTAGCCGTTGTTCTCACCGGCTATGCGAGCGCTATTGGCATCTCTTTGTCCGACACCTCGCACATTCCCCGCCCTCTTACCACTAATGAGAACCTGGGAAGATCATCTATGGGCGCGTGTGAACATGCTACAACAGGAACGTATCTGGGCATGTCTTGAGAGCTTGGGGGGATTCTGGATGAATGGGATGTCTTTGAAACAGCGGATTACTGCAGGAGATGAAGCTGAGAGCCCTGCGGTGTCCGGAGAGGCTGAGTGGAGTCATGAAGTACGGAAGACACTCGCTGAACTGGAGCAGGTTAAAGTGGATCAAGGGTATGTCAAATTGCATCTGTCGTTCTGCGTTCTCATCTCCCGTTCTTAGGAGCGACTATCGCCATCCCATTCACTTTGCCCAGCTTCATATCATCTGTAACCGTACGGATAATCTCTTCGTTGAGTTTGCCCAAAAGGTCCGAGGAGGATTGAAAGAGCAGACTGATAAAAGGTTGGTCTATCATGAGTGATTCTGAACTGTTGCTGATATTTTAACTCTTCCCAGGCTGTATGCTCTAATCGTCAGATTCTATGTGCATTTGTGTCTATTCTTGCGGCTTCTTGAGTACAACGTTCCCCTTTTGGCTGCAGACACGATCATTGAAGCCTATGTCGAAGTATTGGAGGTACGAACCTCGACATCGATGAAGGAGTGGAGCTGACTAAGCGGTCTTATGGTGACAGGAACAAGGTCATGGACATCTCGTAGCTCTGTATGTCGGAGCTCTTAGTCAAAGTGCTGTCACCCGTTATGCTGCCTACCTATCTAGTAAGTACAACGTGGATCTGTATTTGTCACATTAACAAACTCTCTCGAGCAGCATTGGGTATGCATACTTCCAAGCAAGAACGTGTCGGTGCATTGAATCGGGCCCGCGAGCACGGTCTAGACGTCAACGAAGTTGCGTTAGCCACCGCTGCTTCGATCGCTCAACAGACTTTTGGTGTGAGCTCCGATGTCCCCCCGTTTCTGCAGATCCCTGCCTAACTTAAGATTTCCGTTTGTTTACGTAGCTCCTTCCTCGGAACGAAGGATCGCTGCCCTCAGCAGATGCATTTGCAAAGGATCTCTCCACGGAAGAAGTTACTTTGATCCGTTCTACCGAATGGTTAACATATCAGCCAGATACATACTTGGAGGCGTTGATTCAATCCAACAACATGATGCGATACTTCCTTGGTAAGCTGCATGCGATGCACCCGTTGACAAGTTAAATAACGCTGTTGACTAGGAATGGGTCGTATTTCTGCTGCCAAAGAACTGGCTGAGATAATCCCCTTCGAGGCAATCCAACAAACTCACCCTGGACTGGGGTCTTGGGAGCATGGATCTTACGTGAAATTCCTCAAGATCTGGGATCTCTTCTTGCACCTGCCCAGAGTAGAGGAGTTTCCTGCGGATGCCCCTCCGGTCAAAAGAAGCGAGTGGACGAGTGCTTATTCAGTCAGTTAATTTGGGTGGTCCGTTGGCCGAGACACTGACATGCTTCCCTAAGAATTCTCTGAGTTATTTGGTGGATCAGGTTCTCGAGCTGTTGAAATCAAGTTGGTTGGCCGACGACCAGGATGCTGTTTTAGGTGAGCTGAGTTAGTTTTATCCGTGACCCTTATCTGACCCTGATTTCTTCTTCTTCTTGTTTGTGTAGATGAACGTAAACTGAACGAACTAGAACGAATTCGTTGTATCTACATACCTGAGATGGTACTTCGACTTCAACATGTTTTGCACGAGTCAAGTAAAATCGTCCCTGGGTACGTGGTTCTTTCGATGTGCTCCACGGATCAGTCGGCATTTGGCACTCACTTCATTGTTCTTAGCTCTCTCTATCGCGCGCTGGAGCTGGTCCGTGTTTTGGCAGACTCGAAGTTCAATGTTTATTCCGGTTTCGTATCTCAGCATGGCAATCGTATGAAGGAATACCTGGAAGGTGTACGGCGCGTTGCGTTGGCACTGCTCGAGGAAGGCCGGGGAGTTGCTGATATATTTGGACCAAAATCCTGATCGCTCGAAGTCACCCTGTAAAATACCGTACAATATATTATTGTCCATGGTATAAATAGGTATTGATACATATTCGGCTGCTACAAACAATACATAAACTTGGCGAAGCGCAGCCATATTAAATAATTTCCAGTAATATTGCCACCCTTTTCAACAACCTCCCGAAATCTCACTCTTTGCCAGCAGAGTCCAAGCCATAATGAAATAGATAGCCGCCGCCGGCATGATGCATTTTCTCGTGACTTTGTCCCAATCCCACCTCCTGGGTTTGATTTTATAGGGTCTTCCATCCCATTGGGTGGGTGGATTCTCGTCAAACATGAAGAGAATCGTCAAAGCTCTGTCCAACCAGCTGGAAGCAAAGTCAGATTCTCCGACAGGGCTGCTAGGTCGCGTGCGGGGCTTTTCCGTATCTCGACTGCGGAGGTTTGAAGTTGACCACATTTGGATGGATTTTGATAGGCAGGTTGTGGTACCGATGATAGTCCAGCAAACAAGTGGTCGATGGTATTCGTCCAAAAGCTTGAGAGTAAGGTGAGTCGCTGACCAGGAGATGGCTTGAATTGCAAGAAGCCTAATGACAGTAGGAAGAAGAGGGTAAAAGATTGACCAACGGTAAAGAAGTCCGGTTGAAATTGACAAGGTTTGATTTGCAGTAAGAAGAGCCTTTATACCAAAGTCACGATGGTGATTTTCAAAAAATGTAACGTTTCGGACTTACCCATAAAATACAGATGAAGTGATTGGCGCGCTTTCCTGATGCATGAGGTTGAACAATGCGAGAAAAATGATTGAGACAGGCCACTAAAGGAGGTATAACAGACAAAAAACGAAGTCGCATGAGGTTTGGTGGGGGTGAATCCATGGATTCCAAAGACATCCTAGCCGTTGGAAGAGGTTGAGTCTTGGGGAGCAAATTAGGATCTGAGTTACCAAAAGTGCAAAGAACCTTACCAAGTCATCCTCTGTCTCAAACCCGCCCGCATTCGGGTTACCAATTCCATAAGAATAAGTGGAATCTGGGTTATTCCATGGGTTTCGATTCCGGATACCGGTGGATGAATCCCTATTCCGTCTGCCTCCTGCACGAAACGACAATCCCCCATCATCTCCAGCGTCACTATGAGCGCCTGTCAGACCAAGTGCATCGCCCATGCGTCCATAAGTATCTGGGGAACTCGTTAGCCGACCCAGATCGATATCGGACACCTTTCTTGGTACACGGCTTGCATAAGATGGTGATGCAGGCGGGATCGCATATCCTTTTTGTACATTGAGATGGGGGGTAGAATTTGATCGGGCTTTGGTTGTCAGCGATGCTGTGGAGGAAGCATGGGGAATTCGCTTAAATGAACGGGATCGTGGACGTGGTGATCCTTCTGGACTCTGGGAAAGAGGCGAGATGATATGAGGAGTCGCCGATGGGGTGAAGAACTGATAATCTGCTTTCGGACCAAGTGCACGAGGTGAGCTGGGTGCAGATTTCGTTGGTTTATGGGGTCGATCGGGAAGATCCAGAGTAAATGACGACAACGAGGTGCCAGAGTGTGTTCTAGTACGGATATGATGTCTTCTTTTGGTATTCGCCTTGTGATCCGATTGCTCGTTTGTCTCCACATCGCCCTTTGTTGCTGATTGATGTTCTACACGGCTTGAATGAGGACGGACCGACTCCTCTGGCGCTGCTGAGCCATTGTGAGTAACAGGAGTGGCGGGAGTAAGAGTGGTGAACTGTAGGTTCAGGAACGGATGTGATCTATGGTTTTTCCGCAACGGGAGTGGTTTCTGCTGTGACATTGCTAAAGCAGTCGAAGGTTTACTGTATGATGCGAGAGTTGATTGTGTCGGTGGATGATAGGTATGAAGTGTGAACATACTTGATGACATACTTAAAAACCGTGGTATCCAATGAAACCTTAGGGGCTTCTCGAGCCAGCACAAGTTCTGGGATAATAATTGGGATACTTCAGAATCAGCGAGAGATACGTGGATACTTATAGCATCAGTATGCGGGGTAGTCCCTCACCTTCAGCCCTCGATAACAGTCAAAGTTTGCGGGTCGGTCGTAGGAAGTGAAGTGAAGGTGCCCCCCGACTCTAAAGAATCCCGTTAACCTTGTGTCGGGACAACCTTCGCATCATTTTCATATCACTCCGAGTTTTTCTTAGGTCCACGAGGCTGTGGAAATCGATCAGTCTAATCCCTGTACGGATCACTTGGTTCCTGCTCAACTATCACCTGGACAGGGCGTGTGGGGCTCCAGATCTTGTCAGGAGCCATTGAGATAACGCAACAGTCCCTTGAACTGAGTATAACTTGAGACATGAAATTTTTCGATGACATCATAGATGCATCAAGGTGCTTCGCCAAGGTCTAATTATTCTAGTACCTCGATAACAATGAAATTGCTGCCAATTGCCCTTGCCGATAGCTGTTATTTTGCTGCTTATTTCCCGTTAAGCTTGCAAGTTATCCGTGAGCACAAACTCACGGTAGGAAGGTTCATGGAAACGAAGCTTATGGCGGATACAGGATAGGTTGAATATTATCGCTTCCCAAGTCAGAAAATCCCAAGTGAAGGGTAACAATGCTTTGCCCTTGTTGTGGCTTGCATTTCAGCGAACCGGGAACGATCGCGGGCAGTCCGGACACCAGACACGTGACCCATCCTTTCATTCCCCTGCAACCGTCGAGCGAACTGGTTGCGAGCGAACGTTGATCCATAATAATGTAATCGCTTGATCGAGTAAATGGCTCTCCAGATGGTCTTTCTCATCACTGAGGTGGGGCAAGTGGTGCCCCAGCTGCAGCATGAGGACTTTATGCGACTTGTACCTCGGTCCGAGTTCCAGTTGGATACGGCTCACTGGTCTCCGATAGATAGATATAATCTGTCAACAAGAAGTTCATTGCCTAAACTAATATACAGATGAAGCGAGTTGAGTTTGCGGATAACAGCGGCTATCTTCAACGTCGTCTTCGCTGTGATGATCGGGCTGCGTTCATCGCGTCAATCATTGTGTTGATCGACTCACTACAGAATGTGGGGTTAGGAACTCCAATTTGTGGAGAAGGATGAAATTTTGTATCTTACCTGAGCGTATCCCAATTCCCTTGATGCCAGGGATGTTCTGGGTCTTCATCAATTTTCCGTGCAGGCTGATCGCCACCCAAAGTTACGAGAGTTGCAATCAACGAGAGTTCTTGATGGATATGGGCCACAAAGGTCAAGTACTCGTTAAGGGATGTGCCAAGCAACCATATAGGACCTGATTCCTCTTCGATTTCTCTTGGTGTATTTCGAGCGTTGATATCCCCCGATGAAGCGGCACTCTGACCAATTGACTCAGGAGCTGAAAGATAGCAGTGAATTACTGAACTTACCAGTGTTCCCATCATTTCATAAGCTTGGGAAGTGAGCTGCGGACCAAGTTAGTGGAGTTCCGAGGGTGAACGATGTACTATCTTACCCTATCAGCCATTCTATTGGCGGTATCAGCAAAGGTCTGAGAGTCATAGATTCGGTCATCGACGCGCAACATGCCAGAAATGACACAATGTACTTACGGCCCACGATCCCTGAAGATTTGTCATGTCAAGCCTTTCTAGTAGATTGCCTTTCGCGATTTCCTTGAAGAACCTATAATAATTTTTATTAATTGTGTCCGACATATTTGGCTACAGTTCGGAAATACCTTGTATCTTCTGAGTGTGTCTTTCGCAGCATAGTGGCGAGGGTCGTGATCGCCCGCTTTAACACCAAATATTCAGTGCAATTTACCAGAAGGGCGAATACAAATGGCTTACTCGAGTTGAACTTGGGGTGTCTCCTCTTTGAGGTGGTAGATCCGCATCAAATTTTCCTTCAATCAAATTTTGCAGCGCCAAAGCGGTTGACTCCATCTCGTAGTGCAACGTGCTTCCAGTAGTCTAAAGATATCCAACGTCAGAATTGCGAAAAGACGTTGAACAAGAATCCTTACATGTGTCCTCTCAACAAGATCCTTCCATGAACCATGTAGTTCCGTAGCGAAGACTCGACTTTCTCTCCTGCTTCTACGATTCTGCGGTTGCAAACCTTTGAAAATGAAATTTTAGCAACTGTAATTCACTTGACTATGCATATTGTGCTACCTTGTTGTATGCCAGTATCCACAGCCTCGACCAGTCGCACAAGCGAAATTATCTAGATTAAGAATGTGATGAATAGGTATGCAAGTCCACTTGGATATACCCCAAACGTACCGCCTCGCGCAGTGTGTTGAATTGTGTTGGTACTCCGGAATCAGGCAATTCTTGCGCTACCAGTTCTCGAGCAGATTCGAAATCCCCGGACACTATGGCCTTTAGAGGACTGTTTAGCTTCTAAGGAGTAAGGACAGGCTCCAACTCGGTAACTGACCTGGGCACATTTGGCCATCTGAGACATTTGAGACATCATAGCGTTGATACTACGATCCTGGGCGGTAATCATCGCTACATGGTTTTCAAAAACTTCGGTTTCGTCGGCTAGGGTCGATGCTTGAGGTTGTTGGGTTGCGCGTGGTTGAGTTGACGAAGCGGCTTCAGTTGACTGACGAGTTGGAGGAGTGATTTTCTCCACTGCTTCTATCAGGGTACACATGCGATTCTCCAATGGTACAAGAGCAGGGCCTATGTCGATTCGCATCTTTGGCTTGTTTTTCACCGATAATGCGATTTGTCGAACCTCAGTTAATAGTTCTGAGAAGGTGTCTGGTGTCTAATGAAAGTGCTTAGTATAATGGCTTAAGTGGATAAAAGGAAACGCACCTGGGCTTCCGTGCCAATCGTCCCTTGACCTACGGATTTGATGTCGACTGCGAGTTCAGAAACGGCGTTCACGAGCTTCTCCATCTGCAAATAAATTAAATTAAATAACTGTTGGGAACCGTGGCATGTTACATGTACCTTTGCTGTCTGTGCAAAAACATCTTGAGCGACATCATCTAGTGCCTCGACGAGCTTTGACGAATTCTAGAAGAAATATGTAAGATCGGATACAAAGGTAAAACTACCCAAGAAATGCTGACCTCCATGGTCTTTTGCTGCGTATCCGACATCGCCTTTTGATTCGTCTGGTAATTTGACCTATCCGCCACCTGATGCGCTTGCGCCTATGGGAACAGTTTAGTTATTTGGAATTATTCAGGGTATAAATGAATCAGTACATCATCATGGGACTTTTGCAAGTCTGCAATGGATTGCTCGATGCGGAGGAGCTTTGTATCGATAGACTCCCTAGCATTGGTATGTGTAACGGTAACACCTGGAACTTGAGCAGGAATGTCGGTGCGGGTGCCACTCATAAGGGAATGTTCCGCGGATAAAGCCCTCATTGCCATTGAATGAATTGCTCTCTCCAAAGCTCCAAGTTCTGGGTGTTCATTTGCAAGGCTCGATAGTTCATCGAAAGGTGTTGGGAGACTGCCAAATGGTAACGTTTCGTAGCGTGAGATGACACTGGTTAGGTGGCGGATTATATCGCGAAATGAATCCCCTTCATCTTCAGTACTACTCTTATCTTTTTGCGCATCTTGATCACTGAAGACAACGGTGATTGGCGATGGATCGGTGATGGAGAAAGTGCCGGGTATATGACGAGGTTCAGGAGTAAGATGCATTCTGACCACGGCCAGTCAAAACGAAGATGGAGATGGGGGAGGAACAAAGACTGTGGTGAAGGGAAAGCCTTGAGGCAATGTAACCGCTTTCGACTCTCCAACTCCATTGGACAGGAGAAATGTGTATGGAAAAAGACGCAGCAGGAAGGACCCTTGATTCGCTCTTCACATTTTAGTCAGCAATTGAACCACGCGAACTGCGCCTGC
>WSUA01000213.1:0-32081 GCA_019633455.1 Tulasnella sp. 419 | reverse complement strand
TTTGTTATTAGCTACACTTTCTAAAGGCCCGTTCATCTTAGAATGGGTTCGTCATATTAAGTCAGACAATAAAGACAAGCAACATCGTCTCCACACTAGAGATGAGGATGAGGACCTTGGTTTCGAACTCGATCAGAAATTCCCTACTTTGATTGGACAGGACGTTCCAGTACACATCAAGAAAACACGCTCAATGATTCCCGGCAGTAATCAGTATAATTGGGAGTTCAAAGTGCACGGCATCGATGTCAGCATCTACGACATGCCAGCACTGAACGGAGGTAATTACCTTTCCAGTGTGCCGCATGGGCTTTATTATCTAACGCCATTCTTTACAGCGCTTCACGTTGTTAACGATGTGCTTTGCCCTCGCCATTCGAATGGCAGGAATGAAAATCAGAATGATGAGGACTGGACCGAGTGGAAGGAGTGGCTCCGAAAGTGTGTATGCTCTATCTGTCATCTAGTACTCTACTGACGATACATTTTGCATCAGGTGGCACCATGACCAGTAAAATCTCATCATTTCTCATTACTCTTAAAACACAATCTTTCCTGAATCATCTCTTGTACACTATCAAAGCAAACATGAAAGATATGAATGTGTATATATTACTTTGACCTCTTGTCTACATCATCTGTAACTAACATGGGTATCGATTCTCCACTTGCACCACCGAATGCACCGCTTACATTGACTTTCTTGAGCTGGGACAGTCGCTCAATAAAGTTTATCTTCCGCTTGAACATCCACATATACCGGTGTAAGAACCAGACGATGAATGAGATAACAGTTGTCGCTGCTAATGCTGCTGTTACCCCAATTGGACTTTCAATGTTCGGAAGTTTGGTCCAGGAATATGAAACCACGCCAACTGAGAAGAATATGACGCTCCACACAAGGAAAGATACAGGGAGACCGAGAAAGATAGGAAGAATTTCTTCATCGGCATCATAGATGAACTCATCCTGAGAAATGATAATAAATGAATAGAATATACAAGTGAATTATGAAATAACTTACCATGACTGCTTGCATATCGTAATTGTTTGATAATTGCCTTTGATATCTCCATACAAGTACGACACTAAGAATGATCCCGGAGAGCGAAAATATCAGCGAGATGAGTACAGTGGCTTCAGCTATCCGTCCAATATTTCCCACAGTGAGGAACCCAACGCTGGCTGATAGGAATAGAGTGGACTGAAGGATACAAGGAGGTCAGCTGAGATCCCCTGAGAATGAACCCAATTGCATACAAGCAGTATAATGATGTTCCATTCGTCCACCAAGGACTTCAAGAACCCATCCATAGCCTTTTGTTGATCTGTCCATCGTCGACTAGAAGCCCACTTGAACAATGTTCAGATACTTCCCAAGACTTCAATCAGTTCCAATACTTACCTGAATCCATTCTGCTCTTCCCAATCTCCGTCGATAATTAGCTGGTATTCCGAGCATGATTGCGTACACAAGAGGTTTGATGGCGCCATACCATATCATTTGCAATACGTTCAAGGCTTCGTCTTTCTTGGCTATGCTACCTCGCGGCATAGCGAAATTCAGATTCGGTTGCGAGGCTATAGAAGAAAATGAATACTAATAAGCCATTAATGTGGACAAAACTTGTGATGGTGCTCTTACATATGAGATTAGTAGCACCTTTGATGAACCAGCCTTCCAACGGCCTCAACTGGTTAATGTCGGACACAGCCCCTTGTGACAAACTGGATTGTCACTGTATAATCCATAAAGAGCTCATGAAGCACTTACCAATCCGTGTCTCAAGTAAGGAGATGATTTTGTCCACTTCATCACTTCGCGAATCTGGATAACCACTGAGAACCTGGGCTATACATCAGTCAGAACATAAGAATGTCTGTTGTCTTGAAGAACATTTACCCAAACGCCATCGAGTCATAGTCATAAGAAGCTGGATCTCTTGATGGGCTGTTACATGTGAATATCACACGTCAGTCGTCAATTCTGCATGTAGAAACGTTGAACGATTAAGGCGTACGCGGGTTTTCCACCTTGGCAGATTTTCGCGACCGTAAAGACTGCGCCTCAAAAAGTGTTGAGTCTTTAACAGGTATAGTTCGTGCCGATGGTTTCCTACTACCAGCTTCCCTGATACTGTTGGCAATAGAGGTTGGTTCTTCAGTGAAAGGAACTTTTGGATCTAGACGACTGGCCCCTATGTCACGGTCTGGAATGTCGTCCGGTTTTGTCCATGTAATTCGCGGTCTTGTATCAATAAAAAAACGTTTTCCATCCGGGTTCACATATTCTTCAAAGCCTTGAGGAAGAGGTGTACTTGAGTCGTATCGAGGATCGTTCCATGTTGGAGGTAACGGTCGATAGTCAACCCAGAACTTCCGACCATCCGGGTCTGTTTGTTCCTCGACCATAAAAGCCGCATCGAACTCCGTGGAGGTCATTCTCGGTGTCTGAATGGAGACAGCGGAAAATTCTTAACGTGATTGTAACAAACGAACCCTGCACTTAAGGGTGGTGGTAGAAATGAACAAAAGTTTGTGGGCGCGTCGTTGCAGGGGCTGTTCATTTCTTATTTCGGTCAGGTCCCGAGCTGACCGAGCACACCCAAACAAAAGGTAGGCTATGGCTTCAACATTGACCACTACATTAGTCGAGTACAGATAAGTCAAGAGTCCATGGTGATAAAGATAATCCCTGTAAAACAACAACAATCCATCCTGATGGATAAGTCCGAAAAGGTCCGTTCAAAACTAGAAAAGTTCGAAAATGGGTTCGTCTGAAGTCGCTTCCCAATCAATGGGTTTGCGGCTTAACGAAGGTGATACGTAGCTTAAGGGAGTTGCTCCAAACATGGAGCCCTCAGCTCTAGTATCACCAGCAATAGGTAACGAAGGAAGAAGATTTGCTACGAAGGAGGTCCGGCGCCTTGAATTCTGATTTTGATTTGTTTGAGAATGAGATCGACGAGTGTTATATCGTCTGGCTATAAAGGAGAGTCGGGATTGTAGATCTTTGAGCTTCAAATCTTGCTTGCGGAGTCGAGGTACATTGTGCCGCATTCGTGCGGGTGCTGGAGGTACATTGTGGAAAGGAGCGGTACGTTCGGGTGTAGATGGTAATGGCTTGGTCTAATTCCGATGATGTGCCATTAGTTACGGATTAAATTATTTGAATCATGGTACTTACAGATGAAAAGTAGAAGAAGTCCAAGTTCAGCGACTGTCGTCGCTTTGTCGGGGAGGGTGAGTGCTGCCAGAAAGTTCAGCCCGGAAACAACATTCAAAGGTTGCGAACTGAACTTACCAAGCTTACAGTCTTGAATGCCACCTCTAATGCGCCTAGAGACACTCTCCTGCTGGATTTAATGTACGAGAAACCAACGTCATCTTTACGCCGGATGTGCGAAGGAGATCGACAGTCGGAGAGTGAAGGGGGGTGCATAGAGGCGAGACCGCAAACGACTTCCGAGCATACACCGCAGATCCCAGCTCTTTATGGCGTTTAGACAGTAGGCAAGGAGACAAAGAGGCTTTTTGCAAACCCTGTGAGTCGAATAAAGGAGGAATAGAATCGAAGGCTGAGCCCTGTGTCATTGTGCATCGGCTCAGCCAGGGAACTGTCTTATGAGCGAATAACAGATAAACAAGGGTTTCAGGAATAGCCTTTGAGGCGGTCAATCAAGGACGAATGGAGAAAAGTATGACCGGTCAAAGGGGTCTTCATTTATGTCTCGATCACGTGGATAAATTTTGATTTGGACTTTTGAATGAGCACCCCGGAAGTTTGCGATTGGCTGATGGATGTTTCGCTTAACCTGAAATGATGGCCCTTGACGGTTGGTGATTATAACGGCTGTTGCTGTGCTGATTCAAGGACCTTCAGAGTCTATGCCACGATCCATTGCCTCATTGCCTATGAATCAGCACTAGAAGATGACTCCTTTCAATCCACGTAAAAATCCAATGAAATGCGAACCGACCTCTGCCGATATTCCCCAAAGAGACAAATTACTACAGCCCACTGGGCACGTAGCATGTGCTCTCGTAACATCGGCCCGATGAAGCTACTAATGAGCGTGGCTGACGTGGAAGACATAAGGGGACCACTGAATTCAGCCCGAGCAACCGAGGGGTCATGAGGTGAATATTGACATAAAAGGCAAGTACACGTTCCTGCTTCATGAATTTTTGCGACTTCGTTCCTGACTCTACCACAAGGTTAAAAAATCGAGCTCTGACTCACGAGAGCACTACATTTCTTTCAGTCTTCTCAGTGGGTGGTCACAATGCCGATGCTGTACGAAATCCCATATATTTCATAGCGTATCACAAGTGTACTCACCACCATTCTAGCAAGGACCCATCAAGAAAGTACAAGCCTTATACCCCTCTCAACATCCCTGATCGCCAATGGCCGTCCAGAACAATCACAAAGGCACCAATATGGCTTGCTACCGATCTCCGTGACGGGAATCAGTCCCTGGCGAATCCAATGACAATACCCCAAAAAACGCGTTTCTTCAAGCAATTGGTGGATTGCGGCCTTAAAGAAATCGAAGTGGCTTACCCTGCAGCTAGCGATACAGACTTTGGTTTCGTACGTGGGCTGATCGAGGGTGGGCTGGTTCCCGACGACGTTTGGCTACAGGTAAGAATCAGGGTTTAGGTTTTACGCCTTGCCAAGTGGAGTTACTTACTCCTTTCTCTGTAATTAGGTCTTGACACCAGCTCGAGCGGACCTCATTAAGCGAACCGTAGACTCCGTGGCTGGTGCCAAACATGCTATTATTCATATGTATAATGCTACATCACCGACATTCCGTGAAGTCGTTTTCCGGAATTCAAAGGAAGAAACCATCGCTCTGGCAGTCGAACACACCAAACTCGTCAGACAACTGACAGAGGAATGCACAGCCAAATACGGCACCAAGTTCAAATATGAGTACAGTCCTGAGACTTTTACTCAAACCGAAATCGAATTCGCCGTCGAAATCTGTGAAGCAGTCAAGAAAACGTGGGGAAAGGCTGGAACAGGAGAAGACCGAATAATCTTCAACCTGCCTGCTACTGTCGAGATCGCCACGCCGAATCACTATGCTGATCAGGTAAGTGTAAATCCATGAACGTGTTGTATCATCCTAACCATGTTTACACCAAATAGATTGAGATGTTCTGCCGAACGGTCTCCGAAAGGGAGAAAATCATCGTGTCATTGCATCCGCACAATGATCGAGGTGAGCCCAGGTGCAGAGGGGTGCATGTTTTCTTATCTGACATCACACCTGTCAAGGTACTGGCATTGCTGCAGCCGAGCTAGGTCTCCTGGCTGGAGCCGACCGAGTGGAGGGATGCCTATTCGGGAATGGTGAACGAACCGGGAACGTTGATCTCGTCACATTGGCCTTGAACCAATATACACAGGGCATACACCCAAACCTTGACTTTAGTGACATCTTCTCTGTCATCGAAACTGTCACGCAATGCAACGACCTACCCGTACATCCCCGACATCCCTATGGTGGCGACTTAGTCTTCACCGCATTCTCCGGTTCTCATCAAGACGCAATCAAAAAGGGCTTCGAAGCACAGGCTCGCGTCCACGCTCTGGCAGCGCAGGATGGAGGTCCTCAATACTGGAACATCCCATACCTTCCCGTTGATCCCGCTGATCTGGGATGCAACTACGAAGCCATCATTCGTGTCAACTCTCAATCCGGCAAAGGTGGAATCGCTTACCTCGTCAAACAAGCTCTTCATTTGGATCTACCTCGCAAGATGCAAATCGCGTTCTATCAAGTGGTTCAAGATATTGCAGATCGGACAGGAAAGGAAATGACTGTCGATGACATCACTTCCGCCTTCTACAAGACATACAAGTACGGTCCTAAGCATGAAGGACGTTTGGCACTAAGGAGCTTCACTTTGATGGACGCTTCCAGGCCATCAACACCCACAGACTCACGACAACCCTCTCCAACGCCTTCTGGCTCCGGCAATGATACCCCGCGTCGATTCGTTGGAAGGATCTCTGTTGATGGAATAGTTCGGGAGATCAGAGGTGAAGGGAACGGTCCCTTATCATCGTTGCTGGACGCTCTTCGTACCTATCTTGATATTGATCTCGTTATCCGCGAATATTCGGAACATTCCGTTGGAGAAGGGACTGGAGCAAAAGCTGCGTCATACGTGGAATTGATCACTCCCGATGCTGACAAAGGTGTTCCGGGTTCATGGGGTGTTGGAGTTGATTCAGATATCGCTGGATCTGGATTACGTGCTGTGTTGAGTGCAGTCAATGCCTTCATCAAGGACAAAACTCTACCCGAACTCGACTCTTCATCCGGCTTCATCACCTCTCGTTCTGGTCACTCTGGTATTGCGTCTGCAATCAAGTCGAGCATGTTGCTCGAACTTCCAAAACGGTTGCTCAACAACTTTACGGACAACATCATGTCCGCTACCAAGAGTCAGCACAATGATAGCATTCGGATTGACGACGTTCGGGACGAATTCAAGAGGGTCTACCGCTTCGATGATGGAACTGGAGAAATTTCTTCAACTTCTAGGTTCACTCTGGTCGCGTTCAAGATCACCAACATTAGCCCTACTGGTGACACATCCAGCGAAGGCAGAAGGAGATTCGATGGAAAGATCACAGTCGACGGACAAGTTCGCGAAGTCACTGGAGAAGGCAATGGTCCTCTCTCCTCTTTGATCGGGGCACTACAACACGAAACCCAACCGCATGCGTTCACAATCGGAGACTTCTCTCAACATTCCATCGGTTACGGGGCAGATGTTCGTGCAGCGTCTTATGTTGAGCTAATCATGGATGGCAAGAAGTCGGCTTGGGGTGTAGCAGTCGATGAAGATATTGCGGCCAGTGGTTTACGGGCAGTTCTTAGCGCAGCGAGTGTGCTGGTACCTGCCAACAACTAAAAAAAGATCACAATAGAATGATCACTAGACACTTTTGTTTTTGAAATCTATGTATCACTCTGTCTTGTTTAATTTCTCCCAATCTAATGTTGTTGTGAATATTAGAAACCAAACGCTGCTTAGCAATTACAAGCGAGTAAGATTAAGCAACAACGAAGTCAAAAAAACATCCGTAATACATAAGGACAGATAATAGCATAATCAACGAGTTCATCGATTCAGAGCTTCAGTGGATGCATGAGCGTCCTCCCAACTTCCACTTCCACTTCCACTTCCACTCCCGCTCTGACTGTCTGGACTCATTCGCCGTCTCTGATCCTCCATCTCTCTCTCCGCTCTCGTTGGCTCGTCGCGATATCGGACAACAGGTGACGGCCCAGCTGAAGTTGACGCTCTTGGATCGTCATCATCCAAGAATCCATCATGGTAACCCAATCCGCCCATAGGCGAATGATGTCCACCCCGCAGTGCAGCCTCTTCATCTGCTTCAGAATCGTCATCCGACACCTCTCCAAATGCATCATAAAGCTCCTTAGTACGAGCTCCACCAGCGCTATCCTTTCTAAGCGGACCTCTTCGAGATGAAGCACCACCTTCCAAACCTCCCATAGGTAGATCGTCTCCTGTCGATAAAGTAGCATATGCTGCGCCTCTTCTTGCCAATCTCCTCGCACGTCGTCTCCATAGGAAGAAGCCAGCACCAGCTCCTAAGAACAGTACTCCGCCAAGTAGCACGAAGAACCACGTCTGACTGGACAACAAATCCGTCATATTCGGGAATATGCCTTCATCAGGAGTTGCAGTCATTGAAGGAGCAGGGGCCTTTGACGATGACGATGAACTATTGTCCCCTGGGAAGGCTGGTTTATGAGATTCGCCCTCCGCGGTATCATGATCATCTGGAAGATGCTCGGTCGGCTTTGTAAACTGCTTGGTCGAGGTGGGAGATTCGACGGTAGAGGAAGTGGCCACGACCGAAGAAAGACTGGCTGATGCTTTCTCCTGTTCCTCCTTCTTCTGACTCCATTCACTGTATAATTGCGTCTTGGCTGGGTCAATCACTGATCCCCATAATGTCATGCTCCAGCCTAAGAACGTCCCGTTGAACTGGTCCGAAGCTTGATCGGAGACTTTTATTGTCCACTTTCCAATTGGATTCTCGTCCCTTTGAACAGTACTAAGATCTTCGAGTTCTTCGACGAAGCAGTTGAAGGCGCACTTACCAATGTTTTAGAGTCATAAACTGCCATCCTGGGTATCCTGTGATAGCATCATCCCATCTCCTCCTTCCTCCTAGGACACTCTTGATACCGCCTGGGCTCACAAGACTCACTTCAACATCTCCTCTTCTAGAGTGATCAATCCAAACTTTGACGGTGATATGTTCCAACTTTTCGAAGTTATTCGACTTCGCCAATTCTTGCGTTATTTCCATCTGACTTTCCAATCCACCGGGGGGTATGAATCTTCCTCCACTCATTACACCATATTGAGTCATACTAGCGTTATCGAATTCAATGGATGGCATTTCAATCCATGCTTGAGGCTTGACAAGTGACCATGTCTTGGCCGCATTTGTTAATAATACAGCGTCGAGGGCGCCGAATCCATACTTGTAGCTGTAGGGACGACCTTGTGCAGTTTTCTCCCAGTCTGGATCCTCAGGACTGATATGTTTTGCTGTGTTGACGCAGAGATGTTGTATATCGCGCCATGTCAATTCAGGACTACAGGTGAAGGAGTAAGCATATTGGGAACTAGAAAGGCGAAGATCTCGCACTACTCACCGTGCTTGAAGAGCTAGAGCGAAAACACCAACTGCTAGGGGCGCTGCCGCCGACGTTCCTCCGTGCCCAGAAGTGCATCGGTTTTTTACATCTGTTGTGTGCTGTTGGACAATGAGCCATTTTAGCCGAGCTTAAAAGGCATGTCACTCACAATGCCGCTCCCACTGCCAGAGCTGTATGCCACAATCATATTTGCAGCGCAAGCTTCAGAGTAAGTGGGATGTCCTCCTTTGGAATCTACAGCTGACACCGTGACGGAATAGATACTGTTGGTATACCCATCGAAATTGCATTGATCATCACTACCACCTCCATTGCCGCTGGCGAAAACGAATATAGATCCCTTGCCACCTCTTCCCTTCTCTATTCCATTGATTACAGCTTTTTGAATGATCGATGCAGGTCCTTCCATTGATCTTCCATCATCTGTGGGACCCCAGCTGCAGCTGTATATTGATGTTTCATTGTATCCATAGTTTAGAGAGGCAGCTTCATCGGCATCCGTGATCGGCCCGGAGAGAATCCGAATTCCAGAGATCCTGGAATCATAGGCAACTCCAACACCGCAAGCATCATTTCGAGCAGCAGCTACTTCACCCGCACAACGAGTTCCATGCTGATCATCAGAAAGTTTAGGAAGAGGGGAGGCGATATGGTCGTTGAAATCCCATGAACCTGCTGCCCACTATGACAAATCAGTCAGTCAAAATCGCAGTTGCAAGAACAAGAATTGAGACTCACATAATTAGGAGCTAAATCTTCTACTTGATAATCTAGGCCATCATCTACGATGGCGGAGATTATACCTTTACCCGTAATACCCTGCTCCCAAAGAGGGGAAACGTTCATGTCATGCGGTGGTGTCACCTCGTTTATGAGATGCCATTGAGAGGGGAATGTTGGATCATGAATGCCCAGTGTATCTTGAATATGCTTGATCCGACCGGTTTCTGGGTTTTGTCGTTCAGATGGATGATGCTCCATCCATCGTTTTGTCCTCTGTCGAGGTATTTGCGGCGTCAAAGAACGGATCCCACTCGAAATCCGTCGCGCTGAGATATGAGAGTTATCGCGCTTCCACCAACTATGTTGAGGGTTGGTTGCACGGCGCTTTATGGAGTGGTAACTGTCCAGCACTGGATCACGCTCCATCGACTTTGGAACTCTAATCAGCCAGTGATCCTTGAGCTCTCCAACTTGTTCCACTAATTCAGCTCCTACAGCGTCTATGCATTCGTGGTGAGTGGTTCTTGATGAAGGGTCGTGTTCGAGAACATAGTAGTCGTGTGTTGTATACGATCGCTTTGCTGGTGTCCTTGAAGCAACTGAAGATGAAAGGGATGCAAACAGAATTATTGCCGCTGCATGACTTGACAAAAGCCGCATCGAAAATAAATGAGTGAATGAATAAACAAGTTGGTCGGATTGTTCAAGAGTTTAACGTGGCCCAGAAACAAATCCTTGCTTGCGCAGCGGGTCCCTGAGAAGGGCGCAGTTGTTCATGTTTGTACGAGGGGCGCAATGGCTAATCAATTCTACGGAATGCTTTCATTGTCAATCATCACATAGTCATTTAGTGCTTTCAATAGTGAGTAACTATCAATATAATTGCCAGCATTTGGCTACAGTCGTATCTCCCATCGAGGACCGTTTAACACCGGCTATCCATTTCAAACTACACCATCATGGAGAAGATGCCCTCTTCTTTCGCAACCAATCTCTTCATAGAATAAGGAAAGCAAAAGCACGGAGATCTTGACATATATTCAAGAAGGGGTCTATGATAGAGCTGGAAAACCTAGCAAAAAATGTGGACACTCGTCCTGCAGTCAGACGAGACTAGTGGTGATGCACATCATCGAACGGAGGGCATACATGCTTAGCAGTTATACGGATGAAGTCGTCAATCCTTCTTGTGTAGAGCACTTGGTGAGTGAGGTTCCACGTAATGAGATGTGGTCACCTCTGAATTACGAACCGATGCACAACCAACAGGATTCCGGTCTCCGCTGATCATCCCTCTCGAATGATTCACAGAACACGCACCCAACGATGCCCGAGGTATACGGTTCTATTGAACTCCGGAGACAAACCCGCCGAACCACACTAGAACATTAGCATTTCATGGTGTAATGACACCTTAACCCCAGAACTGAAACATTGCCCGAGGATCAGCGTTTCCGCACGACAATAAGGTTAATAACTCGTGTTCAGAAGATCAAAAACGTGCGAATATGGTATCAAGAATCAAATCATTGCACTTTGTGTGGGGTACGCCATCAGGTGGCAATAATGTCGGTGATCAATCTATCAAGCTGTACGGACCATTTTCGTTGAAGAATAGAAAGAAAACTATGCAGTCTGTTGAATTGGTATGTGGACGAGAGATGCATGAGAGGGCTGACCTTAGCATGCACCCCTTTCCTAATTGACATAAAAACATGATGAGACAAAACTATCTAGGATAAGTAAGTATCAATTGCTACTTCAGTTTGCCAGTACTAATAACGCTCCAATAAAAGGCAAAATGATCACAGAAAGGATAGGAGTGAATATATTCGACGCGGATGATGCCGCGGTTGTTGCCGCTGTAGTAGTTGCAGGACCCGCAGTCACCGGCACTGCACTAACTACTGTAGTTGCAACGCCGTTTGTCGTAAAGACTATAACACTTGAGGATGTTGAGACGACAGGACTTTGGGCACCTCCTGACGCATCAGCAGCAGAACTATAGAGTAACAACGTCAATATCATCCATACTGGCAAGCAAAACTGCTGCTTGAGACTCACGTAGCTGGTGATGAAGCTGATCCGGTCACAGTAGCAAAATCCCCTAAAGCACAATGCTTAACAAAAACACTGCTGGTACCCATCAAGTTACTTACCTTCCTGAATGGAGAATTGTGGAGAAGTGAAGTAAGTCGTATCATCATTGGGTCTATTCATAGAGGTTATTTAATTGATAATCACATGCAAGCTCGAATCAACTTACTGATCAGAAACGAGTTTCATTCTATAGCCAGGTCTAATAGGATTTTACATACGTTTAGTGAATCAATCACGTCTTTCGTTGAAAAGCTCTTACCCAGGAGCGACTGTACTGGGTACTGGAATATCTAAAGGTCCAGCCTCAGAGGGAATCCCATCTCTTAACTGGACGTTCATTGTTCCATCGCCTGGGATTCTTCTCAACAATCGAGTGGTTCCTTCACCAAGAGTAAGATTAACAGCAAAACTAATCAACTTCGAATTAGCTGGACATTCTTCTGCGAAGGCCTCAGACTTACGTCGGGGGTGCATTAGGCTCAACTTTGATGACCATGCGTCCTACACCCAGACTGTACTCGAAGGACTCCATGCTGATTTGAGCATACACAGCCCATGGAGCCAAGAGGAAAAGGAATAGTGCGGAGATCCACAATATTGGCGGCACGACTTGAAGGTTCTCGGGAATGAAGAGGAGGATATATGGGTTGAGTAGCAAGTGTCTATTAAATACTGCGGTACCATCCATCTTCCACAATGCAAGCTAGAGACTTCTTGGTCCACCTTGAAGCCGAGATGCCGTCCAAATTGCATTGAGCAATTTCCCTCCATCTAGATATGTGCAGCCCAATCAGATAACTTAAATGCCGATTTTTGGGCCGAATAATTTGCTCGGCGTCATTCTCTGCCAAATTCCGAGAAAGCAACCACTCAACAAGTTCTTAGGTCAATCCATTAATTTCCTGCTTCATCTATCTAACCCTCCATGCTTGTCTAGGCATAGCTATCCAAGGTTCTGAGTGATTTTCACTACCACTCGTTGTACAAGATTACCTGAAGTTGGCAAACTAAATATGGAAGTAAATATGGAAGTAGCGAGAAAGGGTTCCAAGCACCGGCTAGATTCTTCTTGGCATTTTCCTCACGGTCGTCGATCGGGCATCGTGGCTGGGTTCTCTATGCCCGATAGGGGAAGCATGGATACCACCTGTATTCCAGTGACACGCCTTTTTGGAAAACAGCTGGAACAAGGTGGTGTCGCATCAACATTGCACGCTGAAAATGGTCTGCAGAATACAGTAAAATACAGCGATAATATCCGAAAGTAAGAGAAACAAAGCAACAATTACAAAGGCCCTATCAGCAGCCCTCGGTTTGATGTACTAGTCTTGTTCTTCTTCTTAGGCTTTTGGACTGATGAAGTGGTTCGAGGATCCGCAGCGACCTGTTTTGCTTTTGACTTCGGTGTAGCTTTCGGTGTAGTTCTCGAAGTTGCAGGGACCGAAGGCGGACGTAGGGAACCACCTTTTCTTGGAGATTGAAGCAATCTTTCCGGTACTTTGCGAGCTTGAGCGAAAAACAACTTGCACTCCCTATCGCAAATGTTTTCGATGTAGTAGTGATTGCCTAAGATGATAATTTCTAGTCATTACCATGAATGGACATCAGGAGAAAATTAGGCATACCTCGGGGAACCATGAACATTCCATTGGAGGTAATGATAAAGCTGGTACGGTGCACTACTACCCTTACAGCACCCTCCACGCAATAGAAAATCTATCATTGCCATAAATGCGTCAGGGAGTAAGTGTACGAATAGAATAGCATAACTTACGTAGGTATTGTCGCGGGCTCCTTTCGTGGGTTTCTTTCCACCAACCGGAATGGACATCACGCCAGCAGCTACGAACTCCTCATCCAAGAATATCTTCTGGAAGGCATACTCCTGGCCTGGTGGCTGTTGCGGATTCACCAGTCCGGCAGGTTGTGCAATGCCTATCCAAACTTTGTCAATACCAGAACCACCATCTCACACAAGAATGACAACGTACGCTTCTCAATCTGTTCTTTGGTCTCATAGTCGAGCACCATGGCGATGGGCTCAGTCTCTTCGTCCCACCCTTCCTCTGGATTTTCAACGTACACTTCCACAGACTTCTTCCTCCCATCTCTACTACTTGGAGGTTTACTAGAGGCCTTCCTTCCTCTTCTCTTAGCCCCTAGAGGTTGTTCGTCCTCTTGTGGAAAACGCAGAACATCTTTGACGATCGGTACGGGGGCTTCGTCTGCCCTCGGACGACGAATGATAAGTCGTTCTCCCCGCCACCATTGAAGTGGTGAGAATCGTCGTCGCTTACTCCTCCTAACCCCATCTTCGTCTTCATTGTCGTCCTCCACTATTTATCGATTTTAGTATATGATTCACAGTAGGAAAAGAAAATGCAACTGACGCGTCCAAGTCCGCTTAGTCCTGACATTGGGATTTCTCGGCCTAAGTGGCTGCCTCTTTGAGGTGTCCTTATTCTCTTTCCCATTCCTTCTTGGCTTGGGTAGTTCCACCTCCTCTTCCGACTCGTCCTCATCCGGTTGTTGATCAAATACTCCGGGAACCTCCTCCCTGTCATCATCATCATCACCTGGGTCAGGTTCATGTTCATGCTCCTCAGGCTGTTCCTCCTGCTCTTCATTCTCTTCCAGTATCGGTGAAGGTAGCCTGTTCCCCCTTTTCGATGACGCCACTTCGTTAGCAGGTGATCTCTCTGGCTCCTGATCATAGTCATCTTGTGGTGGTGGCACCCCTTCATCATCTCCCCCAAAATCTGGCTCGAAACCTTCTGGTCCACTATCGTCATCGTCATCACTTCTTTCATCCGCAGCTCGCCTACCATCCCCAACCGGACTTTCCTCCAAAATATCTCTCCTTCTCATGTCTGTCGGCGACTCCTCAACTGGTCCTGGTTCAACGGGGGGCGTAAGACTCATATTACTATCGTTGAAAGGAGGCTGGTCTTGGTCTTGGTCTTGGTGTTCATCTTCATCTTCATCCTCATCCTCCTCCATAATAGGATCAGCTCTTCGTTGCCCTCTTGCAACAGGGCTCCCATTTCCAGCCGCCAATGTTGATGAAGTGGCCCTATTGCGTGCATTTCGGGCTTGCGGTGTGGTTGTCTTGGACGCCGATCGAGGAGCAGGGATGCTGTCGTAGTCAACTTGATAGTCATGGGAAGGGTCTCTTCGTTGTCTCTGCAGCTGAGCCGACATACCGCTTCGCTGCCTAGAAGCTGAACGAGGTGGAGCGGCTGTTGTAACAAGTTACCCATGAGCCGCAATTCAGTACTTTGGGTAGAAATGGTTACGAACGGGATACTGCTGCAAAATAACGAGTGGGGGCTCCACCGTCACCTAGAAGACGTAAGACATTGTTGGTCAATCATCCAATCTGCCATTGCCATTGTCCCAAAACCCACTGTCACTCCCATCTCCAAAATCCGAATCGTTCTCCGGTTCTACTATCGGTTCAACATATTTCTTCACAGGTGTCTTCTTCTTATTTGCCTTTGGCCTGACGGCTGGCTCGGGACTGAAGAAAGCATCCGCTTGAAGATACTTGTCGATATCCTCATATCCTTCGGTGTCCCTCTCAAGTTCACCGATATTCATCATCTTACCCGTGAGTCTATCAACATCTTATTATTAAACCGTCAGAATATTAGTACGATTAGATGCTCACCTTCCATAGTTAGCATCAGGGTTGTACGTCGGATGGGTCCTTGGTTTTCGACCAACAAGAGATACGCGCGGTTGTGCGCTGCTTTCTCTTGATACCACCATCTTTAAGGTGCTTTATCAAGAGTCTTGATCAAGAAAATAATAAGTTGCCGGCCAGGTGGGTGACAAGATGATCGTTCTACTTTCGACCGAGTAGTTGTTTGTTTGATGACACGTGATGCAGCCAAATGACCAATTTTGGTGGGATTCATGTTCGTGTTCTACGTGCGCAACAATTGGCAACACCAGCAGGATGGAGATAATCAATATTCGTCTAATAGCGCAGATGTGACAAGATGCTGTATGGTACTTGAAGTGTGGTATGACAGATTGCTCTTACCTTTGTCAGAACAATGCTCGACCATATGAGCGTGACTACCTGCAATTCGCACCTGCAGGAGAGTACTGCTTGAAGCTTCCTCTTACATCACTTCGCCTCTATCAGTGTCACACCTGGTCCGGATTCTTTAAGCATGCGTAATAATAAGGTACACAGAACAGGCAGAGTACAGCTTTAAGTTTACATGTAATGGCGCATCTACACCATCTTCCAACAGATCATAAATCAACGGAACGACCTAGCATCCTATCATCAGCTAGAAGTGGACTTGCAGGGCCAGGCTAGTGTTAGGCGTCTCTACGGGACAATAGGGACATTTCACGCGGCTGAAAGATACAGCATTAGTAGATACCCTTCAATATGGGCTCATACGACTTACGATCCACTCTTTGAGAGCCTTGTCAGACTCTCTTTGGCGACTACATGTCCACACGCTAGTAACATTGGAGGATTCTTCTCAGTCGCCTGCTCCTTCGAGACTGGACAGGTGAATATGGAATGATATCGGTTTTCGGGTGGGAGTGGAATCTCGATCTGCAAGGAAGTGGATAAATGCCTCAATAAGTTAACGATAACTAATGAAGCAAACTCACCATGAGTTCATTCGACTGATTCCAGTCGTTGATTCTGTCCTTCATAACTTTCTTCCCTTTCTCAATCCTCGCCAATGCGCCATTTCCCCCGATGTCCCCAACCACCTTCAGAGGCAACTGCTTACTCATGCCAAACTTGGCACAGTATTCCTTAATAAACATCGGCTCCAGAACTTCGTGTATGGATTCGCTCGCCAAATCGGCATATTTTAACCGGAGTAGTCGTTCTCGCGAAGTAAACAGCATTGCTGTCATCAAGCTACGGATTTCGGAGCCAAAGTCTTGATATAGAGATTCAGCGAATGTGCGAATGTACGCAAGAAGTTCTGGTGGAGGAGTTGGTGGTTCTGAAAGAAGCATCCGAACGAATTGAGAACGATAACAATAGAATTCGAGTGGTGAACCTCTCGATTTAAGGAATTGGCGGTTATCCTGCGCCCATCTGCATTTATTTATGGTCATTTCAGGAAAGGGAAAATAGGAGGAGGAGAACGTACTTGAGTGTAGGTTGTACATCCCCTTGCTGGAGTGCTGTGACATTCATATGCATGTTGAGGAAGATTTCGCGGGCATCTGGTGCGGGTTCTACTGAAGACTCCTATATCGAGATGGATCATGTGCAACTGCTACGAGACAAAATGAACTGGAGACGTACCTTATAGAATACATCCGCCACATCAAAGGTTCCGGACCTCACGAAGTGGTTTCCAATGACACGCTCCAATGCTTGGGCTGATTCTTCCGATTGGAACAAGGGAGGTAATGTTGGCAAGGAATTGACAAATCTCTGTGGTATACTCGTTATAACCCAGCCACAAAAGCAAAATTCCCTGATAACAACGCACCTTATCGATAGACTTTCCCAACTTTGTCAAGCTTGCATGAATCTCTTTTTGCCTCTCATCTAGACTCTTCTTTTGCTGCTCTAATAGTTTAACAATCTCCAGATACGTCGGCTCAGATAATGCCCCTGTTTCAATGGCATTCCTTGCATGTTGTAGCTGTTTGAGAATGATGTCGAGTGTGTGGGCCATTGCAGGTGATTTGGCTTTAGTCAATGGCGGATCCGTGTCTGGGAACTTGAACAGCCCCTCGAGTTTCTCGAGTTCCTTGGTTATAGTGTCTGTCATCCTGTAAGCCCTAGGATGATGGTGTGGTAGTTCGATCAGCACCGAATCCTATGACGGGAGTAGTGGATCTGAGTATGGTGTCCGGTCCAGGAGTAAACCGACTGCTGGTGGACCCTGCGGATCCCTTTCCAATAAACCGCGCCACACAGGCAAACACAAATTTCCTTCTTCCACCATCATGTCTACCATCCTGCGATTTTTCACAGGAGATGACAACGGCTTCGTCAAATCAGCAAAATGCACTCTCTCGGAGGAGAATTCAGGCAGGAAGCCCGAAGAAATACCAGTTGAATGGACAAAGATCGAGGAAAGAACGGACCTTGGACCCGTACAACGGATGGTGCTGTCTAAAGAGACAGACGGAAAACGATTGGTATGCTATAGGGAAACAAGAGTTTACATGCTCAAAAATTTATACGTGCTGGTTTAGCTAGCTGTTGCAAGAGGGAGAGGTACAACCATGCTGCACTCTTTGGATGAAGGTTACCCAGTCATCCAAGAATGGTCCGAACCTCGATATAAGCAGGGTGATCGATTTGTTGGAGTGCACTCATTATCAAGGTATGTGCCCTCTACATTTTTGTTGTGCCACTGACCGAGGTTTTCTCTGCGCATCAGTGGTACCTTGACGTGCACCTCGAATGGTCATCTTCGCTTAACTCCCTCCAGTGATGAAGCTTCGAGTTCCAGCTCATCTTCCAAAGCATCGCTCCCAATGCGTCTTACAGATATGAGAGTTGCATACGAGGACTCGCACTATGCATACGGAGGGAACGAAGTTGAACTTTCAGTTTGGGATCTTGAAAAAACCTTTTCACAAACACCAAGCGTCTCCAACAATAATAGTAGCGGAACTAAGCGCAAAAAGAGCAAATCTGCGGATCTGTTCCCTGCAGAAATTTGGAGAGCTAAGAATGTATATTATCCTTTTCAACCGCTTGGCTGAATGCCTGACTCATCTTGCACCATTTGTAGCTTGCGAATGACTTTTTATCACTTCGCCAACCTGTTCATATCACTTCATTAGCATTCCTCAGAAATTCTGGAAATTCAAGTCATCATCTAGTGACTGGTACTCATTCAGGTGCAATACGGCGATACGATACTAGGGCAGCTCGAAGACCTGTAAACAACTGGGAGAATATAGCCAAAAGTGGAGGAGTCAGACATATTGCTAATGGACTAAACGAACAGTATGTATCCTTATCCTTTGATCATGGCTAAAAACTAAGACACGTCCAGTCAAATCTTTGTTTCAGATAATACATCGTCACTTCTCTCCTTAGATCTCCGCACTGGGCGCCCTCTGTATTCCTATCATCATATTTCAGGGTCCATTACCTGCGTTGCCCCGACATCCACCAACCACATAGCATCGGTTTCGTTGGATCGATTCTTCCGGATTCACACCGCACCCTCACCTCCCACTAAAGCAGGCGAGAATCAGTCAGTGTTAAACAAGGCCGGTGTTGTCATAAAGGCCTTCACCAAGAGCACGCCCCACGTCGTTGTTTGGGATGCAGAAGTTGGGTTTGGTAAGGATGAAGATTTATCTTCAGATGAGGGGGATGAGGTTTGGGATAATATGGAGATCAATGAAAATGACTCGGAGGAAGGCGCTGAATACACCGCCACCAGCGAGGACGATTCTGAACCGGATAGACCGACGCAGAAAAAGAAGAATCGCTTAGCTTGAACAGGCATTTTAGTTATCCCACCTACCATATTAACGTCAAAACATGATGCTCCCGTAAGTAATGATATTCTTGATTCCGCTACAAGTCACGGAACCTGTCAGTCTGACGAGGCCACAGCCACATTATTTTCATTGACTTTGTAACAGACGTCTTGAATAGAAAAATCACAGAACTCAAACATGATATATCCAAATTCTTGATACGCCCTCGAAGAACGGCAATCCGTCGACTTTCAGTGTGCAGGCAAGGGAGAGGTCGATTAACGTTGAGACACGACCCTGACTTTTCCCAATCATGGACGTACCTGAATCCCTCAAAACACAGGGCATTACCTTTTCAGCCCACGCACCTATTTCGAAAGTTCGACTTCGAAAATCTTCAGAACTCAGCTGTCATGGAATTTCCTCTTGGAACGTCCTGACTCCTCACGGCAGCGTCGTTGGAAGGCGCCCCTATCATTAGTGACGTTCAATTTGGCCCATTCCACCACCCTCCTTGCTTGCATACGATCTATTCTGGGTTCTCAACGTAACCATCTCGATCCCGGAATCGAAACGACATCCTACTTTCATTGATCTATTATAGCATCGCACGCAGTGAGCCGGCACAGGAGCGATTCCTGTAATAATACATGTGATGGAACACGTCATCGATGAGGGTATGTAGTTTGCATACAATGAGGGCATAATTTACATATACCTATCTGTAGTGAGCGACTTGGATGATGATACTATGGAAGGACCATCAAATGAGTGCCCTGAACAATCGAATACCATTCACATGCAAGTCCAAGATAATGAAGTATTACCCTTCGGTATGCATTAGAAAATTACTTTTGAAAAAGAATGAATCTCAATGCAACCGTACTCCATAAAATTTAGCGGAAGAGCTAGTTGAAGAAGATTTACCAGATTTGACGATTGACGAAGCCGTAATCTCTCACAGGGAGGCGCTACAAGTTCCGGGTCTTCGACGTCGTATAAGAAGCGCATTGCTGAACCAGTTAGGGCAATGTCTTTACATGCGATACGATGAAAATTGCACTCTCGAGGATCTGGGAGAGGCGATCGAGTGCCATCAAAGTGCACTATCTCTCAGTCGATTCGGTCATTCACAACAAGCCAGCTCCCTAACCAACCTAGCTGAATGCTTCCGAGCTAGATACGAGGAGCAAGGAGATGCAGAAGATCTGAAGGAAGCAATTACCTACAACCGAGAGGCATTGATGCTTCGTCCTGCAGGTCCCGAGCGATCCACTTCCCTAAACAATCTCGCCTTCTGCCTACAACTACGATACCAACTTTTTGGGCATTCCGTGGACTTGGAGGATGCCATATCCTGTAACCAGGAGGCATTGGCACTTGATCCAACCAATCATCCCAACCGATCAGCCTCCCTTACCAACTTAGCCAATTGTCTTCAACTGCGATACAGACAGTTTGGGGTGATCCAATGCTTGGATGACGCCATTACGCTCAACCAGGAAGCATTGTCGCTCTGTCCAGTCAGACATTACGCAAGGCCGGCGGCGCTGATCAATTTTGCCACATGCCTTCAACTGCGGTACCGGAGGCATGGTGAAATTGAAGACTTGGAAAAAGCAATATCCCATGATCGGGAAGCACTGTGGCTCCGCCCTCCTGGATGTCGTGGTCGATCTAATTCTCTAAACGCGTTGGCGTATTGCTTGAGAGTTCGATATGAAAATAATGGTCTGGTTGAAGATCTGGAGGAGGCGGTGCAATGTAGTCAGGAGGCTTTGGCTCTCCGTCGAATCGGCCACCCTGGGCGGTCAAGTTCTCTAACCATCTTGGCTAATTGCCTCCGACTGAGGTATGAGCGACAAGGTCACGCAAAAGATCTGGATGCGGCTATCTCTTGTAATAGAGAGTCGCTATTACTCCATCCAGGACTAGTGGATGAGTCCTGTTCCCTCCATAACCTAGCTGCTTACCTTCAAACACGCTACAAGCATTGGGGTAATACGTCAGACTTAGAGGAAGCGATCACTTGCAACCAGGAGGCCCTGGAACTACGGCCGCCTGGGCACCCAAGCAGATCAGTTTCTCTCAGCAGTCTGGCTGACTGCTTCCTAACTCGGTATCAACGTCAAAGGGATGACGCAGACCTAGAAGAAGCCATCTCCAACAATCAGGCGGCACTATTACTTTGTCCACAGGAGCACTCGGATCGCTCTAGCTTTTTGATAAAGCTGGCACTTTGTCTCCAGCTTCGGTATCACCGTCAGGGGCATCAAACGGATCTGATTGACGCCATCAATTATGTCCGTGATGCAATGGAGCTACAACCGAATGTCCACCCCAGTCAAGCCTACTCCATGGCGTGCCTCGCTTCCATATATGTCACCTACAGTGCCATTCCTGGACAGGAACAACGGCGTGAGGAAGCGTGGGATCTCTTTGACCTAGCCACAAGACAACCGACAGCAGCTATACATACCAGATTTAGTATATCCCTTTTATGGGTAGCAAAATCTGATAGAGTTGCGTGCCTTCGTGCTTACCGAAGGTGTCTTGAGCTGGCAGATCAATATGTTCTTTCCCAGCCCTCCATTGTTTCACGCCGAAGGCTTCTTTCCTCCTTTTCCCCGTCAATAGCTGCTGATGCAGCGGCACATGCCATTGAAAAAGGAGAACTGACTACTGCAGTCGAGTTTCTCGAACAAGGGAGGACGTTCCTTTGGTCACAATTAGGACGATACCGCTCGCCCCTTGATAAGCTCTGGCAAGTCAATGCGGAGCTAGCGGCGAAATTCGAGGCCCTTAGTCGTCAGCTGGAAACATCTGCGATAGCTCTTCAGCCCGTGGAGGCATCGCGAGAAAAATTAGAGGATCAAGCTCTTCGATACAGGAAGGCTGCTCAAGAATGGAACTCATTGATAGAAGACATCCGCCAGGTTGATGGTTTCCACTCATTTCTTTGCCCGATGCATTACAGCGTTCTCAAGCAAGCTGCTTCTAGCGGACCTGTGATAATTCCAAACATCAGCAGATTTCGCTCCGATATCATTATTGTCCGGAAGGAGGGTGATCCTCTTGTGATCCCTCTGCCAGGCACTCGATTATGTGATATCAGCGAAATTGCGTCTCAGTTTGCTTCAGCCCTTTCGACCCATGAAGGTCGGACCAGAAGGAAAAAAATTCTCGAGATCCTTCGGTTTTTGTGGGAAGAGATTGTAGGGTTTATAGCCGAGGAGCTTCAGCAAATAGGCATCCCCATCGGATCCCGAGTGTGGTGGTGTCCCACCTCCAAGCTCACCTTACTTCCTGTGCATGCTGCGGGGCCATATAGGAACTGTATACCCAGCTTTCACGACTTATACATTTCATCATATACCCCTACATTGACTGCTCTTATCAGTTCTCACCATCGGTTGGCCCTGGAGCCTTCCATTGCTCCCACACTCCTCCTGATCGGTCAACCCAATGTTCAAGAGAAGCATGAGATTTATCGGGTTCGAGATGAGCTCCGCAGGATTCAGAGGATCATTCCGTCAGTTCAACTGCTCGTGAATGAAAACGGGACTCACGACTCAGTCATCGAAGGACTGCGTTCTCACCGATGGATTCATTTGGCCCTGCATGGTTCTCAAAACTTGCATGAACCTTTTCAATCACACTTCCATCTCTATGATAAGCCCCTCACGCTCTTGGATATTATTCAAGCTCAACTCCCTGAGGCTGAGTTTGCCTTCCTTTCCGCTTGTCACAGTGCTTCAGGCGATGAATTCACACCAGATGAGACAATCCACTTGGCAGCAGGCCTACAATTCTCTGGATTTCGTAGTGTGATTGGAACACTCTGGAAGATGGCTGACGCAGATGGACCAGTCGTTGCTGAGGAGGTCTACAAATACATGTTCCGTCGAGGAAGGAATATTCATGGGGGCGTGCTTGTCGATATCAGGGATGCCGCAGCAGCATTGAATATAGCGATGAATATCCTCAGAGCGAGGGGTGTTCCGGTGGACAGGTGGATCAGCTTCGTTCATATTGGTGCGTAACTAGCGCTGATCAGATTGCGCTGACGACTCTCTTGATCGTAATTTATTATCACCCAATCTGTAACTCTAGGCTGGATACCAATGGGTTCAACCCTGATTTTCTTATATATAATGTGTTGTAAAATAGAGCCCCTTCCCTGTACACGCCTATCCATCCTATCAGTAGAAGCGTATCATGTCGTGATTAGAGCACGCGCAAGGGCGTCTGATTCGTCGAATGATAATTCAGAAGAAGTACTTGATTTGATCGAGTAACACCAGGTCTCGGCCGACAATGCTAGTATAAGAACTTCGAAAGAAAGAAAAAGCCCTTTCATGCTATCCTTTCAAATTAACGCCCATATCCTCTAGAGCCTGCTCCGCGGCGAGATCCTTTGCTACCTTTTTCTTCGAGGCCCTACCAACTCCAATAACTCCAAGGCACCACGGTTAGTCCCCAGACCACCATTGAGATACAACAAGTCTCGTACCTACTCCCTCAACTGGATAAAAGGCTAACTTAGTTATCAGAGTTGCTTTGTAGGATGAAAGGGGGGATAGCTACCTCTAGCCGTGACGGTCCATACTGTATTATATCCTGGACCCGATTTGTCCTCCTCCCAAGTCAATTGATGTGCCTTTCCTTGACTCTGAAGCCTTCCCATACCATTGCTTTAGTCCACCATGACTTGAGCTTGACTTTGGACTCACAGGTTGTGGAGGGTAGCGATATAGGCTCCGGAGGGAAATGCTTCATTGGATTTAATAATCAGCCAACTATGAATGCTACCGAAAGTCGCGTACCAGATGACATGCTGAATACAATGCGTGATTATGCAAAACTAAGAGACAACTGGTTTGAGAAGTGCTACGGCCTCAGCTTTCCTCCAACTGTCGACCTTATATATCGATGGCTCATGCGGTGATCGTCATACTGACCTGCTTCTATTGGTACATTAGGAATATCCCCGATGGCGACGTTCACTCTCTTGGACTATCAGAACATGGAGAAGGTTGCAATTGCTCACGTTTCTGCGTCGCATCGACATGAGGTGAAATAGAAGCAGCAACCGCTGGCCCTGGATATCAACGATGAACAATGTTTCCGCAAGAGCAAAACCGCTGTACAACAGCCTTCTCCAATGAAAGAGCCTAGTGGTGTCCTGATGGACGTACCAGGGAATATCGCGGTATTGAGACCCTGAGGATCCAGAACCACTACTATACTCACCTAAAAGGTGAAGCTTGATTTACGCTACGAATTTTAGTCGTGAGCAGGCTTCATTACCGGCTTTTGAACTGTCCCATGAAAGCAGCGCAAGCAGCGGATCCTGTTCCACCATCGGATTGGCTGACCCTCATGCAATCTAAAGAAAGGCGCCGTCATGTTGTTGAAAAACATGCGCCGATATATATTCCCAAAAATTCACCAAGAGTCCAAGTTAACCTGTGTACAACAGTAATTCCATCTTAATAGTCCTGATGCAAAGGCTCTGTGAAGGCTGTCTTACAATGTCCGGTAAGAACTCCGACGCAACTTTCGTAGGCGCTGGTGTCTGCAATCGATGAATCATCTGTGATGATGATTTCCAATGAAAGGTTAGTTAGGGATACAGGGTCGAGCTGCGGTAACTCCTAGCCTAGCTGGCTGAATTCCCTCGGCAAAAGTGACACCGTAAGTGTATACGTTTCTGTGATTTGGGGAGTACGGATCACATGACATCATCGAAACGGAGATGCGGAGGTCAAATGTGGAAACTCGTATCCGCTGTTCTGGCTGTCGTCTGAGGACCCTCATGCTGCACATTGGTCAAGAAACTCTAGCCCTCTTGCTTGTGGCTTAGACTATCTTGCGGTTTTCCTATCAAGCTTTCGTGCTGAGTCCTTCAACCCTGATTCATCAATGCTTCTTTGCGTTATACAGTTGGCATCAGATTTGTCTGACAGACGTTATTACGATGAAAGAATCTCGTTTACACCCAAAACTTGACGCGTACCTACCATGATTTTACAGCACAGAGTGCAGCAACATTCAGGTGGAAAGGGAAAGAGGCGCTCGTGGCAAGATGGGCTAAGGGATCTGAGCCATGGTATCCCTGGATAGCTTAATGAACTTGGCACTGAACAGGACTTGATTATACGGGTCAGTACTACCATTTCCGCCTGTGGCACAGAGAAGGAGAGTGGAGCTACATTATTTGGCATCGTATTTACAACCATTTCTTACATCAAGTGCTACACATCTTTTCCATGTGGTCGTCTTTACGGACTCGTACTCCCATCGAACATCTCTGCAAAGAGCAATCTTCGGGGATATGCGAATAACCTCCAGGATATGGCGTGTTGAGGACTTAGCAAAAGTAACTGTTACTTGTATAAACAATCCCTGACTCACGATTAAATCTCACGTTGATGATGGTGATAAAGTATATTGGTCATGCGATATTTTTGGTATGCAACCCTTCTAGACGCTTTGATGGGAACCTCTGAATATACTGTGTATATGCCGGTGTGATGCAGTGCGTTGTTTAGACTAGCGTAGTTCATTTTGATGATTGGCCGGGAGTCAACATAGGACCATGCGAAGCTGGAAGTCAGTGAAACTCGAGGCCAGCTGAAGCTGAGATGACGTAGATTTAAGTATACCGCCGATGTGAGATCGGTTGTTACTGGGGGGCTGTAGCGAGTTCAGATAGGAGCATTGCTGCGTGGTTGCAATACATTTGTGAGCAAAAAGGTAATAGGGTAAGACTGAATGCATTATGTTCCGTAAGCTAAGCAGTCAATGGGCCTGAGTAGGATGTTGTGCTCACCTTCCTACGATTTATGCCTATTAAATTTCATCAAGATAAGAGTCTGGTGGTGAAGTCGTTGCATGTTACGCAAGGATGGAAAAGACTCTCCGTCTCTTCATTCCGCGTACGAACCTTCACCCCCTTTCCCAATCGACGCTTACCGCCTCTTCCAAGTACCGATTAGCTTGCTGCGACTAACTGGAACAATGATCAGAGGAACCTAGAAGATCCTATCATTTACCCATCCACCACTGTTGTCACCGGTGATTGGTGATATTGTTCACCCAAGAGACAAGAGTCCTGGGTTCTGACGAGCTCCTCTTGCTACAACATTCAATTGTAACGTCTAGGAGTAGAGACCCATCTCTCCACGATCCACCTATAATGTGATTGGCTCTGATGGTCGGAGTTATGCACTTACTGGCTAATCTTGTGGATGATTTGGCCGGACTGGCGAAAACCTCACGAGACGTAGTGCATCCCCTGCTATCATTGGTGGTTTGTGATGTGACCCGTTTAATTTGCGTACCTGAAAGGGAAAGAGCAAAGTAAATGTGTGCAGTCCGAGTTCTAATAACGTGTATTGACCACCCGACATTATCCTGCCAACGGCCATAACGGGAGCTGACTACTGCATTGCTTTCGGACGAGATTTAATTCCAAAGTGGGTCCATGAACGCGGCAATTCGCTGGGTTCTGGGATCCAATCGTCTATCCTCCTAGCTCTATCCTCCCTGTACCGTTCCCCAACAGTCCCATCGAAATCTGAACTCTGGTCCAGGAGATAAGGATTCCAATAGTACTACGCTGTCATTCAGCAGTTTGTTCTCGAATAGCAAGTCGAAGCTGGAGAGGAGTGAACAATGAAAACTTTTGCAGCACCAGCAACCGTAACACAGTCACGCTTATCGCAGAACTCGAGCCAGACTTTTGGGTCTTTCTATGGAGGGATGTGGTGCACGCAATGGTATGAGATCGACAAGTTATGCAGCGAACGTGAATGTCTGGTCCCAACTCACCTTCATTGTCAAACGAAACGCTGCCAAGTAAACCACGACTAGAAAGGACTGGCCTAGTGACATTATGAGACGAAGGAGACGGATGAGGCAGCTGAGAACTAAGTAGAAAAGAAATTAAGATCCTCAGTCGTTGGAATGTCTCAAGGGGTTGTTGGTAGGCCAACGGAGACAGAATAGTATGCTCGAGTGACGTTGGAAAAAACGGGAGAGTAATGTCACTGATGGGAACCCAAGCATGGAGGGGGAAGAATTGTTGGGGAAGAGTCCAAGTCTCCGAAAGCAGCCTCGGTGGACAAAGTTGGCCTGGCCTAATTCAACTTCCATGAGAAAGACCTGTCTTCCTTGAGTGAACACGCCGCCCCAAGACCAAACAATTCCGTCACAGTATCAGATTCCAAATCCCTTCCGGGTCAAAGTTTATTTGAGCAACGCTCACCTGGCTGGTGATATTAAACCCTTCGCTAAGGCGTTGTCCATGGAATAGCCCACTCTCGGATTTGATGGTCACCGAGCGAACGACCAGGAATCCAGCTCCCCGTCCAAGGATCTGTTCAATGGCTTCTTTCTCGTTCCATACCCCAAATCTGACTGAATTCCTGGAGCGTTGCAAGCCTGGACTATTTTGACAGACCACTAGGGTCGGGTAAATAAAACCAGTCCGAAGCCTCTGCACACGTCGTCGAGCAGACACTACAACCTCACCGCCCGAGAAGATGGTGGACAGCTGACTCGGGCAATCACTGGCCAATCATACGCGGTCTCGAGAAGTTATCGTGAAGCCAAAAATAGAATGTTTTCGAGTATGCGACAAAGACGGTTTAAATAGCACTTCAGGGTTGGCCACGCGGCTACGTGCTATTGCTCGGGATCTCGATAAAGCACAAGTTATCGATATTGAGCGTGACTCCGTCGAGGAGATAAGATTATCACATAGTAGCATCAAGCACCTATACATGATGCGATGCATGCATATCGTATTGGGAAAACAAATCCTTCCTGTTGCGGCACTTGGAATAAAGCCCCTGTCACGTCGGGCATGTTGGTTTGCATCAATGGTAGGAGATCCACTGAACCTCGGGTTGCTCTGAGAGGCGCTTAGCAATGATGAGTGTTACGTAACTCTGCTGATGAGCCAAGGGAGGGGTGCCAATTGTTGTGTCAGCAGCAAGGTCCTGTTGAAATTTCCCGCGGTTTGTATAGATGATTGGTTAAATCCTTGCAGTATAGCGTTCCAATGAGATGAGATAAAGGTCTAATCAAATAGCTGTATCTTTTTTCGGATGATTCGGTACACTGGCGTCAGCGAGACTCTATTACTCCTAGGGCATGACATCTCCATCTCGAAAATTAGGTCTCAAGGGTTCTTGTAGCATTTTCTACGATAGCTCATGATTGGTTCCCCCCTCATACCCGCGTACTTCAAGGACCAATTTTCCAATGAAATGTCTGTTCATTCAATGGCGATATCAGCTGCGAATATATAGTTACAGATCGTATGTGTATACACAGTTGCTAAGATCGGTCGGGCTCGGTTCGTCCCCTTCGAGTAATTAAGATGCAAACATAGTACTCATAACACTCAACTAATATTCAGCCAAGATTGATAGTGGCTGCACGCATACGTTGAGGTTGATGCTGGTTGATCTAAGAAAACAGTGGACTCAGAAAATCGAGAGTACTACTGTATGTGCCTATGCTGATACAATGAAACTAAATATAGGAATGTTCCACTTTAGGGTTTTCTCTGGCTGTCGACTTCATATTGATGGCGATATTAATTAGACTCACATCTTGCTAGTGCTTTAAGCTAGTAGTACCTTAGGAATATCCCCGGATCTAAAGTTCACGCTGCGCTCTTTGGCGTCAGCTAGCGATAACGTAGAAGTTGCAACTCGGCACGTTTTCTCTAACAAAAGAAAATGGCATCGCATGGCAAAATGGCCCCAAACATGACCGATGTTTCACAAGCGCAAGACCCTAGAATTTTCTCGGCAAAATTTAATTCCCGCTCCCGAAAGTGTACAGGTGCATCCGTAATTGGAAAGAAAATAAGTCACGTGACATTCTGGAAGCGGAGGAAGCTCGGCCCCGTTTCGAAACGATCGCAGGACCCTGATAAGCATTGAACGAATTACAATGCGTCAAGAAGATTGATCAAGACACTTGTGATTTGACTTGCCTGAGACTACCTTGTACCTCTACAACCAATATTTCTTGCTGAATCTTAGCCACCTTGATTCAATCATGATTGATCCTTGCTTTTTTAGGTTGGCATCAAAATCAGTGTCTAAAAGACGGTGTATCTCGTCCACACCCACGACTCGGACTCATATCTACCATGCTTTCACAGCACTGAACGCGGCAACATCCAAGTGGAAAGCGATAAGGTGCTCGGCAAAATGGACCAAGGGATCTGAGTGATTCTCTGGTTGAGCGAGATGCCACGCGAGATGCCACTTTGTATAAGTCAGAACTAAGCTACTTATTTCAGTGCTACAATTGTGTAAGTTCTATGGCACCGACTGGGAGAGTGTAGTTACGTTGCTTGTTATATTCATTTTTCTCACCAGTTCAGCGGCATGTCGGGATCAAGTACTAGTGTTAAATCATTTTCGTGCGGGTCCTCCTCGAAATGTTCTTAGAAAGCAATCTTTCCGCTGTATGCAAGCAGCCTCCAGGAGATGGCGTGTTGGGGATTTGGTAAAAGCATCCCTTGCGTGTAAACGCGAAACCTTACCTACATCTCACGTTGAAGATGGTGATAAAGCATATTGCGCATGCAATCCTTCTAGACCTTTGGATGGGAACCCCTGAATACTGTGCGTATGTTGCTGTGATGCACCGCGTTGTTTCCACCAGCCTAGTCCTTTTGTGGTTGGCCAGAGACCAGGAGCTGGCTCAAGCTCGTTTTCTTGAGAAGCTTCGCAAAAACTTGAGGTGAGCTGAGGCTCAAAAATCAGATTCTAAGTATTCCAGTCTAGTACAAGCTACTACAGGGAAGCAGTAAGGAATGAGTCAGGGATATTGCTCAGTGTAATAGGATATCTGTGAGCAAGGAGGAGTATTAGGTTTTTAGGACTGGTTGCATTATTGCACACCAGGAGAAAGAGCAATCCGGTAAATTGGTCAAGAGAGGATGTTGCGCTCATCGCCCTAGAGGTACAATTTTTGATTTTCATCGAGATAAGAGTCTGGCGGCGAAGTTGCTCCATGTCGTGCGAGAGTGGGGAAGGGAAGGCTCTTCGTCCACCCATCTCGCGTACCTTCATCCCCTTCCCTCACCGATGCTGACAGTCTCATCCTGAATATTGATAGGCTTGCTGGGGCCAAACCTTTGAACCATGTTGAGAGAAGCAGGAGCCTGTCATTTGGTCCTCCATTACTGTTTGCACCGGTAATCGTGATATCGTTCACCCAAGTGACAGAGACCTCCGGCGCAATTCACTCCACCTTGTAATACGATCTGGTTGTGACATCTAAGTGTGATGGCGGGTCTCCGCGATCCGTGGGGCAATGCAACCGCCTGATGATGTATGCCTACTGGCCGATCTCGTGCTTGCATGCTGATGTGAGCACCAAGTCGCTAGATGTAGTGTCCCACTGTTGTCCTTGGCATTTAGTGCTATAGCCCTCCTGCCTTGCCGATCTGTACGACAAAGCAGCGGGGTAAATGGCTGCAGTCCGAGTTCTAATGATGGGTTTAGTCAACCCACAATGTCGTTCCAACAATCATAACAGGAACGGCCTGATGCCTTTCTCGTCTGCGTGTTGCATTAGGACACTTGAGTCCCAGTCTAGGTCCACGGACGAAACAGTTTGCTGCGCTCTGGGTCCAATCACATACACTTATCTCTTTTCTGGCTCTCCTGTTCCTCTAGCGTTGCATCCAGAGCGACCTCTTGCCAGCCCCAATGCTTCCGTACAGCAATGAAACGTCAGCCTATAGCTGGTCACATATAACAAGTCGAATCTGGAGGGAGGCGAGCAGCGAAAACCCTCGCAACATCCGGAACCGTAACAGCGCTCATTACAGAGCTCGAGCTCACCTCTTGAGAATTGATGGAGGGACTGTTGTGTAGGCAAAAGGTGTAAGATCGACTACTTGTGCAACAGACATGGAGGTCTACCTCCAGCTTACCTTCAGTCTCAAGCGAGATGCTCTCAACTGATCCACGAGCCGAGACTGGCTTAGATCAGAGGTTAGTAGAGTAGAGGGGAGAAAAAGCTCGACTCTGGTCGTCAGGACGGCTGAAGGGGGTGGTCGACGACCTAATGATACCCCCGAGCGACGCTAGAGAGGGACAAGGATGTTATTGATAGAAGCCTTGATAAAGAGGGAATTATCCGGGAAGAAGTTTCATAACATACCCATCAACGAAAGCCAGCTGGCATGGACCATCCAGGAGAAACATCTTCCTTCAGTGATTGCATTGTCCAAGTTCGAAGCAACTTCCTTACAACGTCAGATCTCCAGTCAAAATTCTATTTGAACTTACCTCACCTAGCTGGCTGTATTGAACTCTTTTCCAAGGTGGCTTTTCGCGGAATACCTCAATCTCGGAATTGATCGTCGCTTGACAAGCCATCCGAAATCTGATTCCTTGTCGAAAGATCTATTCGGCGGCTTTCTTATTCCACACCCCAAATTTTGAATGAAGTCCCCGAGTGCTGCGAGCCTGGACTAATTTCCAGGGACCAGTAGGGTCGACGAAGCGAGACCAATTCGAGGGCTCCATACACGATGCCCGCAGACACAACCGTCACACCACCCCAGAAGATGGTGGATAGCTAACTCGGCAGTCACTGGACGACCAACAATGGTTGGGACAAATTATTATGAAGCCAGATCGATACTATTCAGAAGGCGATTATATTTAGCAAGTCAGCGCTTGGCCAATTAGCGCGGATACCTGCATTGCGATCTCAATAAAATAGAAGACATTGAGCAGGATTCTCGACAAGAGGCGATATGATCATTATAGGGCATCTAGCGCCCGAGTATGATGTAATGCATTGATACCAGGAGAACGAAATCATAAACATATTAAGTCTCCTCCATATGCACGTTGCGATGGCGCTAGCAAGGGACCGCATCTTGAGATGGGTGGCTCTGGGAGATGTTTCAACCTATGATTACAGGATGTTGCATAAAAAATGGCGGTTCCGAGTTTTTTCTCGCATCAAAGTGGAGCGCGGTTTACCGGGTCTCTGTTGTCTGAGCAAACAAGTCAGGTTCTACCTCCA